>PVKE010019402.1:0-28498 GCA_004027555.1 Craseonycteris thonglongyai | reverse complement strand
TTTTTCCACATAGTTTCATTCCACAGGTGGGCGTGGGGCTGCACAGGGCAGAAACTGGGCTGGGGTCTCACCCGGTGAGAACTAAACTGGGGGCACTCTTCAGTTCAGCATATGGGTCCACACGGGCCGGGGCTGGGACTGGATCCTCAGTCCCTGGGGCTGCAAAGTGAGCACCTAACCCACTGAGCCATCCCGGCTTCCCCAACACCTTTCTCTAAAGTAGGAAACCTACATTCACACTGGAAGTTTGCAGAAAGTAAACTCATGAGGATGTCTGGAATATTTCCCTTGGCTATCTGAAAAATATGCTGCTGCTCCACTGATTCCCCAAAACTCGAATTCAATGTTCTCTGCTGTTATCATATAACAATCAATTCATATGGCAAATGAAAGCCAAAAGCCCAATTCATTTACTTTACAAGCACAATGAAATAAAAACATCATTTACCTATTTCCATTTCTGAACTTCCATGCCTGATTTACCTTTATACTCTTTTTTATCCTCTGTGGATATTTTAACATCCATTTTAACCCCTAGGGTGAGAAACTAGTCTAAATAACTCTCTAAAGCTAGAGTATTCAAGATAGAACATTCCTAGGAGAATGTATTTCTACTAAGAAAAGTCAAACTTTTTTTTTTTTTTAAAGGAGGGTTAGAGGAAACAGTAACCATTCTTTCAACAGAAATTATCAATTGAAAGCATGCATGGGGTGAATTTCCTTCTGTGAGTGAATTAACAAGATTGGTTTTCTACACTATTTGAATTTTTCATTTGGGCTTTTGAACTGCTTTATGTAAGAGGGATTTGAGGGATTTTAAGTAGTATTGCCTCAAATCTATTAATAAATTCAATAAAAACATATTTCTAAAAAATACCACATTGACACAGGATATATGGTAATGGAAGAAGAGCTGATTCTGGATGGTGGGCACATAATGTGATGCATGGGTGATGTGATGTGGACTTGTACATCTGGAAACTATCTAATTGTTACCAATCAATGTCACCCCAATAAATTTAACAATTAAAAAAAAACACCACATTAAACTCAGGCCACTTCAGTTATCCATTGGTGTTGAGAATAAACTTTTTACATGGCTAAATAATCTAGATAATTTATATTGGCCCCCTTGGGCATAAAAACATTTTTGTAAGTTTTTGGCATTTTTACATGAGTACCCTTCTTAAATAAAATTACAAATTCCCTTCTTTTGTGAAACTGAAAATTCTGAATAATATTAATTTCATTCCATTTTATGTTTAAGCTGCCATCATGACTATCAACATTTTATAGATTTATATGGCACTATCAATACCACTTAGATGCATAAATTTTTGTTCCTCTTGTATAACCAATAAAGGATCAATAATCCTCCATGTATGTAAGATAAACACTCCTAAAAATCAATGAGAAAAAAAAAAAGTAGAAAAATACACAAAAGTTTAGAACAAGCAGTTCATAGAAAAAGAAATCTTATATTATTGATAATACATGCTTTATGCTTATCTTCACTAATAATTGGAACAATTACAATGTAAACAATGAGATAGTAGTTCATACCTGTTGGGAGGGGTAAACAGATTAAAACCTAATATATCCATCTTTTTGAGCATGTAGACAAAAGAGAATCCTTCTACTGTAAATGGAATGAGAATGGGTACAGATCATTTTAGCAAGCACTTTGACAAAAAACTAACGAAGCTCCCTGGTCCCAATCAGTGAGTTAGGACATTCTCTAGAGAGCACCGCCAAGAACTATCTTCTAAAGAGGCACTGAGTAGGAGGGCTGAGGACTCTGGAGTCACAGGAATGTCTTTGTGTCCCTCTGGTTAGAGTTGTTTGTTCTTAGGTTGTATATTCCAAAATTTAAGAAGATGTATATAAAACCTGGGATGAAAAATAACTGGGTGTATTTTTAACAGACTCCATCTCAGCTCTATTTTGAGTCTTTGAACTCAGGAGGGGACCACGCAGAGCGGCTCACTCCAGGTTCACAGGCAGTACGCCTTGTTGGAATGAAATAGACTTAGAGACGAGAATCAGAGGAAAACTGATACATGAAAGTGAGTCAGTCCTGAGGTCAAAGTTTTGACTGCAAAAAGCAAACTGAAAAGAAAAATTTGTTAGAAATTTAAGAATACGCAGAAGAGAACTATGTATAATTTCAACCTACATGCATTTATATTACACATGTTTTGGAAGGATATATACCACCATTAAGTACAGTGGTTACATTTGAGAGAGGCTGTAAAGTAATGGGATTAAGTTGAAGTCTTAAGGAGGCCTCAAGTGCATCTAAACTATAAAAAAATAATAATGTGAATTAGATAAGGAAAAATGTGAATATTTGTTACACCTCAGGTAGAAGGAGGGAATCAGTTTTATTAGTGTCTGTTCCTTTCGAATCTTTTCATAATTCAAATATTTAAAGAAAGATCAACACATTAAACTCAAGGCTATACTTCTCATAGAATAAGACTCTGAAACAATAAAGTTCTAGCTCATGGCTCAAAACATAATAAAAATTAACTTGATAACAGTACTAAGTGAGGAATTCCCTTAGAAATTCTGACTGTAATCAAATGCTTAATATTCTCCCTTACTAAGTGAAAGCTGAGTTAATTAGTATCTATCTTCTAGGCCCCAGCTCCCATGCACACATCTGTATTAGCATAAAAATCTTTGCTAGAGTCTAAAAGGGAGAGAAGGGTTGTGTGTTGCTTTGATTTTGTTTGTTTGTTTGTGAAAGCTCACCCTGAGGAACTGGAGAGCAGGAAGTGACAGGCTATCTTTTCCACTTGCCTCTTGGTCTGGTTCTGCCTGAGAGAGAGAGGGAAGCTACAATCTAAAAGAAACATTTTCATAAGGGATGCTCTGAAACCAGAGGTTCAGAAAAGGGCTTTATTTGCTCCAGCATGGACTACAGATTCATTCTTGGGAGATTCCAGAGGACATGGTCTTGGTATGAACAACAGAGTTGGTGACGTGTCATTGTCAAAAGAGTCAGAAATTAAACCCTTTTATGAAGAGATTCGAAAAGAAAATATCAACTTTCCCAGGGGCAAAAATGTTGGAAGAAGAGATGCAGAATTCCTACATTTCAAGTGGGGGCTAGGAGTGCAACTTAGTCTTAATACTCCAATGGCCATATTAGACTCATCCAATTGGTAAAACCTAGAACTTGAATGCAATTCAACTGAATTGTATTACTATAACTGACAATACATCTATTTTTCTTACTACAAGTCTGGTTTTGCTGGGTCTAACCCTTATGAAAAACCTTTCTTTGGGCTCTGTTCCTAAATACATGCAATATTTATTCAGGGCTTGATCAACTGGTACAAGGATCAACTTGTCCTACCTTTTCTCTCCACATTGCTGTTCTTTTTCCTGTTTTAGTTTTATACTGGTTTGTTTTTCAAAGTGTTAAGACACAGAAACAAAAGTTTATAGAACAATAACCCATGTTAGTTTAACTATGAATTCTAGCACTTTCATAATACCTGAAAAATTAAATGCCCCCAAATACAACTGAGATAGAAAAAGTCTCCAACTATTTCCAATATGATGCTGATTCTCCTTCCCACTAATTAGGACAAAACACAGCATTGGCTTTGTGAGTTGCACATTATATATTAACGGAGTTTCTGATATAGGATTATATAAATAGGAGCTTCTTTCTACTTTCTGAATTACATCCAAAAACTTCAGACACCACTTTATTGTTATTTATCAGAAATCCTTGAATGCTTTTAATAGCTTATGTCCTATAAAAGTGATCAAAGTTAAAAATAAACTTCTAAATTCTTGTTATGCTTTGGCGTGCAGAGTGCACACTAGGCCACAAAATTATGACATTCTAGGAGTAATGAAATCACAGTTAAGTCTGCATATAAAAATCAAGGTCGCCTCATGCTTGTGTTGATTGAGATCCTAAACTAGAGGTGAGAGAGATCTGGACTATGTCCTACTGAGAGACTTCAGAGGTGAAATTTCAGAGCACAGGGTGAGTCAGGAAAATGTACAAAAAGTTGTACTGAGGATGAAAATAGGATTGGTGACAACTCCAAGAGCAAAATCCAAGGTGAACTGGAGGCAGAGAAAATAAATACCAACTTCACTGCTTCTGAGGAACTGTCTGAAAGGTCCATGACCTGTTTTAACTGCTTTAGTGATTCCATTTAATAGAAGAGGGGACTATAAAATCTCTTTATCAAGATACAAACACTTGACACCTGCTGATAATTCTTATGTCTCTGTCTCCCCACCTATTCAAGCACTCCAGTTAGACTAAGTTACTCTTATGCCTTCTAATATGACATGGAAACATACCATATTTATACCAACATGTCCATGGTTAGTTTACTCTCTAATACTGAAATATACTTTTTCTTGGGTCCAGAGAAATTTCTCCTCATTCTTTACTATCCAGTTTAGAATTGACTGCCATTGTGAAGCCTTCCTTAATCCCTAACACCTACAGTTGGCAGTTCTAAACAATTTTATAGCATCTTAATTATGCATGCATTTTGACAGTACTTAGAACACTGTATTAGAATTGTCTGACATTTCTGTATGTCAGCTGTTTCACACGGAAGTCATTTTAGGCAGAGGTCATCTCCTCTTCATTCTTTGCAAGTTAAGTCCTTGTCATATTTCTGGCACAGCTAATCTAGCCAGCTGGGAGAGAAGGATGAGAAGTAAAAGAATGGGACATAGAGAAGGACTCATTTGCCATCAAGTATTTCATGGACAAAATGAGCAGGATCACTTTTCACATACTAAGTCTCTCTTTTTTTCTGTCCATCACTTCCTATTCAGTAATTGTATTGAAGAGTTTCATGAGTTGTTAACCAAGTTAATGGTGAGCATTCTAGGTTTGGTCTCTAGGGATCCTTCAGAAAACTGATCTCAGAATTCTTTCAGGATTGCTTGAGTAGGAGCTCCACCATCAAGCAAGGAGAAAAATGCATTACTGTCTCTTTGATGAGTTCACCAAGGCCAAATTGGCATATCTGCCTGCATAAGGGTCACCCAATTGGGATGGTACAGTTAATCAACCTACTCTCTTGAGTGTGTTCCTTATACAAATTTTATTACTAGAAATAGAGAAGAGAAACTAGATTAAGACCTTTGTTCCAGAAAAAGAACCAATCTGTGAGCTAGTAATGTGAAACAGAAAAAGAAGAATGAGAACATTTGAAAAAAAGAAGAGAGTAAAATATCAGGACTGGGATGGAATTATGGCCAATTTCACTGCAGAAATTAGTACAGTATAGTCATCCTTCTACTCCTACCATCACAAATAATTACAGTAGACTCTCAGTTAACTGGCATCCATAGTGATTGGTAGATGCTGGGTAAATGTAAGTAGACTCTCGACTAACTGTAACTCAAGTAACCAGTACTCTCAAGTAACTAGCAAAAAATTTTGCCGGTTGTTTGAGTTCTGGTTAATGGAGAGTTTACTGTATCATGCCTCCATTTTAAAAGTTGGAGTTAGGGAAAGAATTAGGTATTATCAGAGTAATTGGAGCCAGAAAGTATAAATTTGGGGAGATACTATGGGGGACAATTCCAGTATTGCCCTACGATAGGAAAGTACTGTTTGATATTGTTTCTATATATAATGCATTCTTTCCAAAAACTGTTTCTATCAGACACTGTTAAGGAATTTTATTCAAGTGGTCTCCAAATAGATGCAAGGCAGGAGAAGAGAATATAAAGGAGAATATGATCTAAGCCACTTGGGACCTAAATTTGTCCAAAGAAAGTCAGACTGGCAGTAAGACCCTTGGTTTACCTTGAGTCTGAAGTTCCAAGTCACACTCACTATACCAGTAGGAATTAATGCATACTGAAGCTGTGACACACTTATAACTTCGGTACCATGCAAAAGTAATGGAAGACAAACCATTGAAGATAGCCATTAATTTATATTGCTTCAGTCATTTTAGTAAAGAACTGCATGATCATTAAGTTATTAGAGAATAGGCTATGGTTCCCACACCTGCCCCCAAACAGAGATTTTACAAAATCCTGAGTTCAGAATCATTTTAGGGCTTCTTAGAGTGGGCAAAAAGTAAATAATCATGTGGAGCTATAAACTTACCTTGCGGATAGTGGCTATTTCATTTTTATGGGTAGTGTATTGACCCAAGTACTTGCATTAGATGTCAAGGCTATTCTCAAAGGTACAAGAGTGGCCAGAATTGTGTTGGTGCACTTGGCTAAGATTTCTTGCATCGTCCACACCTTGCACATCTCACCCTGAATTTGCACACTCACTCTAATTCTGGTTGACTTTCCTCACCACTGGCTACACAGGTTCTGCTGAGATTAATGTGTGAGTCTTTGAACTTAAATAAAAATTTCCTTAGTGGTATTGTTGTTTTTTTTTCTTCCCCTTGAATTGAACTAGTGGTGTCAGTTTTTCTTTCCTTGCTCTTTCCTTTGAATTATATTCCAGTTTTATCTTGTTTGTACAATTTCTCAAATCTGTCCTTCTCTACTCCAAGTCCCTTCTCTAATTATTTTTAATCAATGAAAAAATTTCCTTTTCTCTAGCTCTGCTATTTTCCTGCCCCCTCCTAGCTACATAAGACATAGCTTTATTTTGACTCAATGAATCTTTTGTGTTCTGGAAGCCAATGTATAAAGAAATAGGTATGCTATGCTACACGGTAAATAATATCCCTATCAAGTCCATATTATGGGATCTGTCCAAATGTCTTATTGTCCTATACTAATTATGCTAGTCATTACCCTTATTGTCTGTTCCATCTTTATGCATTTACAAATATGCATGCTTGGTAGATGGCCTGTGATATGGGCCTTAACAATCCCTCCTTTTCAAGTATCAGTGCATTTTGTGATCCCGTCATCTTGGATGTGAGCTAGACCTAGTGACTCTCTTCTAAGCCATAGAATGTATGGGGGTGATGGGATATCACTTCTGAGATTAGGTTACAAAAAGATGCTGACTTTCATCTTAATTGCCTTTTCTTGCTCTCTTTGATAGAAGATCTATGGAAAAGCCTACATGGCATGGAAGAGAAAAGTTCTGGTCAGCAGACAGTAAAGAAATGAAGTCCTAAGTCCAACAACAAACAAGCAGTTGAGGTCTTTCAGAAACCACATGTGTGAGCTTAGAAGTAGTTCTTTCACCAATAGATCCTTGAGGTGACCTCTGATCTGACCAATAATTTGACTATACTTTGTGACTGAGCCTGGGTCAGTGGCACTCAGCGAAGTTCTACCCAGCTTTCTGATCCATAGAAACTACAAAACAGTAAATGTTTATTAATCCACTAATATTTGAAGTGATTTGTTACACAGCAATAATGAATAGAGTATGCTATGCCATACGTGGAAGTACCAGTAAAAATTGTGTAATAGGACATTAAAATTTCTGCTCAATTGTAGCAACTATGAGTATAATTGATGTAGGTTTCTTGTCTATGCATTGGGTCCAGCCAGAAGTGTAATTAAATGTTGATACTTCATTTTGTACATGTGAACCAATTTGAACCTCAGTTACGCAACTATAAAACAGGGATAATGGGAGAGGACCTTACGATTTTACATAAAGTTTAGAAATAACACATTCAACAATTTGTAATAAATTTAGTATATATAAGCAGGTGGTACATTAGCCACGAGGAATAAAATGACAAAAAAATAGGATTTTTGTCTTCAAGACACACAAAAAAATGGAATGCACGTAAGATAATTACCATTGTGCCTAGTACATAAAATATTCACAGTAAATAATGCTTTCAACTGTCTTCACACCAGGATCCTCTGTGTCTACCCATCCATACAGTCTTTTCTTTATTTATAGCAGGCAAAATTATCCAGTCTCTTTTGGATGGCACTCAGAGATACAACTACACAATTTACCACCAAAAAATGGGCTTCATGGGAGTAAAGTAAATTAAAAACAGCATGCAAATTAGTGATAAAATTTCTAAATATTGAGAAGGTAGTACAACTTATATTAAAAATAGATGATCCTGCTTTTATGTCCTTTTCTCTCCTTGGCAGAACCACATCATCAATGGTCCTTTACATTTTTAATATTTAATTTCCTATAAAACCTGTCATTGGGACAATATTTTATAAGCTTTTTCCTAGAATTTTCCTTTTTATCTTGATTGCCAAGGAGGTCAATATTAAACATTGTGTTCCTTTACAACTTCTCCAGATTCAAGAGGAAAGAGAATCTTTAAAAGAGACTTTGCCCACTCAAAAAAAAAAAAAATATTCGGCTTTGCTAACTCAAATTGAACACTTTTCTAAAACACCACCCAGTTTAATCTAATATTCTTGTGAAACAACTTTCCTTTTATCTCAAACTCATACACTATATTGATATTAATTAATTTATTGGATTTGAATCTTGAGTACCCTCAAATGCTTTCTGAAATGTGTAGAAATAATACCTACATGCTTTCTTTAAGTTTAAATCATACTATGTCTAGGCCAATGATATACTAGCTTTTATGGTGCTTTAGCTAGATAATTCTTAGTCAAATTAGATGTTGAACACTGAAAATGAGAAGCAGAGACAAAAGAAGGCTAGCCTAATCTGTTCCTTGTTGGCTGGCAACTGTTTGTATATCCTTTCCGTCTCTCCAGACAACCCTCAGCATCACTCTGGTTAGTTCTAATTGTTTTATCCATGTGTATTCTTGGGCTTTGTTTCGTCAGAGTCAGTCATCTGTTCCCGCTGTGGGAGTTCCTAAAGGCTTCCATTTTCATCAATTCAGGTTTGGAAAACTATAATGTACATTTCAAACATCAAAATCAAATTCAAGTTCCAGAAGGCCATACATAACCCATGAGCTCAATTGTTTGATGAAAGATGAAAAAGCACTGCCTAGAAGAAGGGAGAAAAATCCTCTATTTTCCATTCACAGCAACTACCCTAAGAGAATCAGGGAACATCCATCTGCTCTTGTCTAGACACAAATTCCTTTCCCCAAGGAAAGAAAAGGCTTGCTTGGAAAGTTTTCTTACATTTTAAAATAAGCATTTCAAAAATAATCACCAATGGTTTACAAAAGAAAAGAAGGCACATTTAATTCTGACACTTCAGGAAGAAATAAAGAATTGAACATGATGCCTTATTTAGCTTATAGTGTTTGTGGAAACCAAGCTTAATAAATACAGTTAAAATTTGCATTTGTGAGGTTTAAAGGATTAAGGTATAGTAAAATAATTGCTAAGCACTTATTGCACATAATTTAAAAGATTCTAATCTTCATCACTAAACATGTAATTTAAGAAAAATCCAACCCTCAAATAAGGTGTTTTTAATTTATATTAATAAATATATTTAACTTCAATTTTAATCAAGGCTAGAGAAAACAGAGGTGGCCTTAAATATCAAGGTTTTAAAATTTAATTAGGAAGCAATGCACACACACACACACACACACACACACACACACACACACACACACCAGCTAGAAAGGTAGACAGAGGACAGACACATAGAAGAAGAAAGAAAAATGGGCAAAGAGTTTGCAACACAGGGCAGTAGAAGGTTGGTATCTAATGAGTGACACAGATAGTAAGAATAATGGGAGCCCAGAGGAGTGGGATTGGCTGGTGTGGTTAGAGTTAGTGATAGAGACAAATCAGGTGGGGAGGTTATTTAGGGGTAATTTTGACCAGAATAAACAGAACTTCTCTGATATTTATGTCTATTTGTTATTTCAGGCCCTCCAGCTATAAGCAAAGTTTCCTATTTTTCCTAATCAAACTCTACCTGGAATACACCAGTGATGCATTACATGTGCTCCGAAATACGTGACTGTCAGGGTGTCAGCGTATTTTTTCCTCTTTGGCTCGAATATCTATTACTGATGTGGCAGAGATTCTGGGTCAAGGGAACTTAATACTTCTTCAGTTGTGCCCAGTTATTATCCTGGGCACCAATTCCAGGGGACACCAGACCTGGCACTGCCAGACAAGATAACCAGGCCCTTCTATCTCTCCATTGTCATTACCACGAATGTTTATCCCTGGTGCCCTTGAAGTGACAAAGAAGTACCATGCCCTTTGCCGTCCCCAGATTTTGGAATCCATGATGTAATTAATGCAGAACTAGAGATTCACATTCTTTGTTTTACTTTGACAACCGGGCACCAGAAAAGTGCTGTTGCTTTCACTGTATTGCTCCAAACTTACGACATATGAATGTGGAATTGTGAGCCTTCCTATGTCTACCATCTCCCACCTCCATTTCCATGTTAGAGGTTTATTATCAGACTAAAATTGTGCATTTCACCTTCTCTTAAGTTGCATTTTTTTTCTGGTGGTTCTTCCGCCCCTCATGCTGAGAGCTGGACATGTCTGAATTCCAGCAGAAAAAAGTACTCACAAACAAGCTAACATTGAGAAAATATTTTCATGTTTTTTCATGGCCAGGGCTTTCTGATTGCTAACCTGACTCAAAGGATGACTCAATGGCAGTTCTAAAATAGTAAACCTGTACATCTCTCTCCAGGTTATCTCCTCCAGAGATACGTATTTATATTTCAAAAGGGGATACAAACAAGGGGCCATTCACTTATATCCCAAAAGGTTGTCATAACACGGAGACCTTTCCTGGAGGGGGCTTTAATATTAAAGAGTAAATAAATCCATCTCTCTCTCTCTCTCTCTCTCTCTCTCTTTCTCTCTCTTTCTTCTTCTTAGTGGGGAGAGAGGCAGCTGGACAGCAATTCCTATAAAAGCTCCCAGATCTGATATTGTGTGGCTCTTTTCCTATAGTATGGACCACCCTTGTGTAAGCAGAATTCATTTTGCCCTCATCATATGCCTTGAGCAGTAGAACCAGGCAGAGGGAACTGGCAACGCTATTGCTGTAATAAGTTTGTTTTCTGAGCCAGAAAGCTCATGTTTGCTTTCAGGAGAAAATAAATATAGATATTAAAACCATCAGCCAGATCCTTATGATACCGAGCGTTTGTAGGTATCACTCACATAGAAAGGGCTGTGAGACAAATTACACTTTGCCTATTTATGGGCTATTAAGTGGATAAAATTTCCTCTTCCTATACTTTTGACTTCCCACCACTATAGATACCACAACCACCAAGTAAAACATTTCCTCCATATCATAATCCTTTTGAGCTTTCAGAGTGAAATACTTTATACTAATAGTAAGGGTTAAATTAAATTACATTTAAAATATATTAGGATGTCTAAGCTGAACAATGTCAGTCATTACCCCTTCTGTTAAAATTCTTTACTTTCATAATCTAATTTCAAGGTCTGTCTGAAGAAGTGACCTAGACTGTAATAGTCCTTCCTATCTATAGTATGTCATTTTTTGGGGGGTGGGGGGGGGTTCTTCCCAATATGTTGTCCCCATCTACTTCTCACGCTATTGATCTTTGTTCAGTCTGCACCTCCCACATTCAGTCACAGGGACAGGCAGATCCCCTCAGACCTGTCCAATCATAAAACTTGAGCCCACTAGCAACAGAAATATGTCCAAATGGAATGAGCCTATTCTAAGTGGCCAAGTAGATCACTTATCTCAGATACGTAGAATGCGAAAGAAAAAAAGTCTATTTATCCTGAAACCTTGAACTGTAAGCCTAAGGGCTGCTAGTGGACATAATTTCTACTGAAAAGAAAAAAAAAATGTAGTATCTTAATTTTTGTATTCATTTCATCATTGCATATATATTACATGTTAATTATATGATGACAATGTCCTAGGCCCTAGGCACTTATAAAAACACCTTACTTCTAGGAACTGACAAGCTAGTTGCTAATCATTTATACTGAAGAGGACATAATAAATGGCAAAAGATTGATAGTGTTTCCTGTTCTCTCCAGCTGAGACTAAAGCCAGATCTTAAAGGATAAGTTTAATACACGGATGTAGAGGAGGAGAAAATGAAGGAGGACATTACTGGAAGGAGAGTGGGAACAACATGGATATGTTTTGCTTGAAGAATAATGAATAGACCTGTCCAGATGGACCAGAGGGTTTACATGGAGGATTAACGGGCCACAACTGTCCATATTAAATACAGTCACCAGGAAGCTAGCAAACAGTGACAAATATATCCTTGGATGACAAAACATCAGACAATACATGAGAAGCAGAGGCCCAGAGGCATTAATTACTTTGTGTAAGGTCACAGTTAGTTGGTAAAAGTCAAGGAATTATGTTCTTCTGACTCCTAACCTGGATTCATTCTATGGTATTGTAGTGATGCAGCAGTATATAGGCAGGATATATAGAAACAACATAAAAATAATCTATTGTTTTTATAAAAACTTTGTATTACAGGAGCATAAAAGTAAAATTTATACCATCCCTAGTATGTGAAAGCTAATCTAGGAAAGCTAAATACTATGCGATTCCAACTATATGACATTCTGGAAATGGCAAAACTATGGAGACAGTAAAAAGATCAGTGGTTTCCAGGGAGCTGAGAGGGAGAAAGATGATTACATAGAGTACAGAGTATTTTTAGGGCAGTAAAAAATACACTGTATGATACCATAATGATGGATACATGTCATTATACATCATTCTAAACCCACAGAACACAAACACCAAGAGTGAACCACAATGTAAACTATGGACTTTGGATGATTATGATATGTCTTGTTGGTTCACCAACTGTAACAGTTACTGATCTGATAGGGGATATTAATAATGAGGGACACTATGCATATGTGTAGTCAAGGGGTATATGGAAAATATTTGTCTTCTCTTCAATTTTACTGTGAGCATTGAACTGTTCTAAAAAAAATGAAGTCTTAAGAAACCTTATACCATCTGTTTGGCTCACGTGTTCTCCAAAATAATGGAATTTTAATCTCTGCATATAAAGAGCTTAATAACATAGAATCCTATTAAAAATACTCTTTCTATTACTTCATTTTTTTTGTTCTGTCTAAAGGACATGCTCTCAGAATCTCAAAGATATCTCAACCTGGTCACATTCCCATCACCACAAATTTGCATCAACCATCAAATTTACAGAATTGGCATTTCAATATAATCTGTTCAGTGAAGAATGAGCTACGTTCTATATATCTAAATATAATACCACTAAATTTACTTTTGCCCCCCTCAGCCTTCTGTGGCAACCTGACTTTGTAAATGACATCTCTGAAGATGGGTCTGGTCAAGCGTGTACTCACTATTAAGCTGTTGACAATTTGTTATAATTCGGGTTTTATTGAAGAGCCTATTAAATACATAAGTATGTAATGGCTCTGACATTGCTCAAGTTTATTGTGTTTTCATCAGCTTATATTAGTTTTATTTAAAAAATTTTATTTTTAAATATACTATTGGCCTAGAGTTTTAGGATACTAATAATCCACAAACTTATTTACTCAGATTTAGCACAATGTTCATATGAACACAAAAAGCACTCTTCAATAAAACTTGGTCTCTATTGAAGAAGTAAAATAATTTACAGAAAACAATTAACTACAGACTGTTTTGTTACTCTTTGATTCTCTCAGTTTCTAGCTACTTAACCAAAGCAGTCAGGTGGTAAAGTAGGAGTTTCTCTACAGAGACTGCCACTGCTTGATTTACATGTCTAAACAGAGGCTGGCCTGTGTTTACAAACCCCTCTAGCAGCAACTTCTGGTCTAGTCAAGTTTTTTGAACACTGTTCTTTTTTTAGATTCTTCTTTGTAATACACAGCCACTATGCACTTTAATGATTGACCTGCTTAATGACAGTTCTCCAACATGAGTTTCAGGAATCCTTTTTCTCAGTCATTGCTTCATTCCAGCAGTCGGTTAGTATTCACTACATGAAGCATTTGCAATCACGCAAGACTACATATTTCATTTATGAATGTAGAATCATGTGATATCTATTTAAAAATACATACTTCCTGCACCATGACACACCACAAGACATCACCTTTAAGCTCCACGCTTATCAACCAATTTGCTTAATCATCTACTCATAGGAATGAAACTTGCTTGTTAAGTAAAAAGTGCCTGTACACTTACTCCACTCTGTTCATCATATCCTAGGGCCACAACACATGGGCTCCATTTTGCTTTGTTTAAACTTAACTCTATTTGGGGATAGTCCTGCCCCTTGGGGCAGTAGTTTTCAATGGGTGTTACTCCCAACCCCAACAACATGTGGCAATGTGGAGAGACACTTTTTGGTTGCTACAACTTGGGGTGGGGGAGAAACAAGCTGGGGTGTCCAACCTTTTGGCTTCTCTGGGCCACGTGGGAAGAAGAATTGTCTTGGACCACACATCATATACATTAACACTATGGAGAACTGATGAGAGAAAAGAAAAATATTCTGGAAATATCTCCTAATGTTTTAGGACAGCTTTTGCATTTGTGTTGGGCCACGTTCAAAGCCATCTTGGGCTGCACGCAGCCCACAGGCTGTGGGTTGGATAAGCTTCATCTTGCAGGGGTCTCCAAACTCTTCAGCCCGCGGGCCACATTAACTATCAAACAGCAGTTTGGGGGCCGACTACACACTCGAGGTCCAAATAAAAAAGAATCAAAACATAGATGTTGTTTTTAATTATTTATTTAATATTATTTCATTCAGATAAAAAGGTCTCCACGGGCCATAGTTTGGAGAACCCTGAAGAGAGTTGAGGCCAGAGACGCTGCTAAGCCTCCTGTGATGCACAGGACATTACCCCTCCCCCAAGAAAAAATTACTGAGGTAAAGCATCAGTAGTACTGAGGTTGAGAACTTTGGCATTAGGGTCTTGGTTCTAACAACTCAGATATAGAATTAGGCATAAACTGGCAGGTTGTAACAAGGCAAAAGAAAACATGACATTTTGGTGTTTTTTTTTTAATATTTTATTTATTTATTTATTTTTTGACAGAGACAGAGAGAGATACAGAGACAGAGACAGAGAGAGAACTGAACTGGGGGAGCTCCCAGTTCAGCATATGGTTCCGCATGGCCGGGGCCGGGATTCAATCCCTGGTCCTTGGCGCTGCAAAGTGAGCACTTAACCCAATGAGCCATCCCGGCGTCCCCCCATTTTGTTAATCTGTATCCTGGGTGCCTTTCCTTTTCCCTCATCCTTCCTTTTGGCACCTTCTCCTACTTGCCCAATGGCCCTGTGTTCTGTCCCCAAACTGATATATTCTCTCAGGACAAAGTTTGCTAGGCTCAGATAAAAATCTAACAAATTCAGTGCAGCTCTAAGCGTTTTTCTTTTCTTTTTTTAAAATAAGGAACAAAACATTATCTCAAGGGTAAAAATGTAGGTGTTAGTGATATGCATAGGAGTTTCTTTTTTGAGGACATATGTCTCCTTAGCACAGACAGAAATTGACAAGAGCAGTAATTAATCTTAGGGGAAAAAATATATAGAGAGAGATAGATGAGAGAGAGAGAGAGAGAGAGAGAGAGAGAGAGAGAAGCAATAAACGCTGCACGATAATCACAGAAACAATCCTGTGGTCTTCTTCAACTCTGTGTGTTTAGTACATCCCCCAACAGTTCTAACATTTTTGCTTTCATTTCTTTGACAACCTCTCAAGTTACACATAAAAAAACAATACTGTTTTTGTTTAGAAAAAAGAAGACCAATTGGGATCAGAAGTGAAGAAATTCATATATCTTTTATATTCTAGTTCTTAGCCTACTAACATTCACTTTTCCTTGGCATGTATTCTTGTAATTCCTATTACAGTTGTATATAAATTCTCTATTTCAGTCTTCTACTTCTACCTGGTTACTTTCCTAGTTATCTTCAATCAATTCTGAAAAATATAATAAAACTAAGTATCTTATTTATCTTACTGTTCAATTAAAAATTGAATGTGTAAGAATCAGGAAGTTGCCCTTAGTTAAGTCCTCAGAATATTAAAGTACTGGAAGACAGGGCTAAGATTTTAAGATTTTAAGAGCTCAAACAATAAACAAAAACAAAATCTTGATTAGCAACAAAAGTCCAGAAAGGATTACTCTGTTTCATTGCTTTTCTTTTTTACTAAAAAAAACTCAACCAGAAAAGTACAGGGTGAACCAAAAGTAGGTGGACAGTAAATGATAAGATCTTACACATTTCAAGACCTTGGTGAAAATTACATTACAATACTTCAGTTAACTAAGCACACTATTCTTACCTTTAAGTAGATTTTTACCCAATGGGTACCACCGACACTCATGTTCATTAAAGCATTCCAAAATACAATACACTAAAACTCCAAAATGCCTCTTGAACAATGCCTCATTTTTGTATGCACAAAATCACACATAAATTTGCAATATGCTCTTTTTTTTTTTCAATATGCTCTTTATCCCACATCTGCTGCAATTATTACTCAAACCAGTCATAAGCAGGCATGAGTTAAGAGTACTGTCTCCATGTTTGCCACCCTTCTCTGATACTCTGTTCCTACTGTCCCACCCCAAGGGAGTGCCTCTATGTGTCAGACATACCTTACTATACCATGTGAAGCTGAGACTTTTATAACGGAGCTAATGGGCCAGCAACTGAGAGCTACAGGAATGTGAGAGGGTCCCCTAAAGAGTGAAAATAAAAGTCCTTAAATTGGAAAGTTAAACGCCTGTTTCTTAATTTTTCCAACTGACAATAAAAACACTGTATGGCTTGCTGTGTTGCTCTATTGAACACAAAGGGCAAGCCTATTTGGAAGAAAACAGTGTGGGATTTCAGCTCATTAAAACACATATATTTTATTATCATTATTGTTATTATTTATAATTCCAAATCAGTGAGGATTCTCAAAGGCAACAATCTCGGACATGCTCTTTATTTTGTGATATTACATTGTTCCCTTTCTGCTTATACTTCAGAAAGAGCAACTAATGTCTCTGTTCATCTTTTTTTATTTCCTTGGTATACCAGACTAACAAATGTCTACAGGTCTTTGTCAATAAGCTTTCCTCTGCAGAAGGAAACACATTTCTAACAGGCTGAGTGTAGAACACTGCTATCATTGACTTTTTAGAGACACATCCGTTTTTGAAAAGCCTAGTGGACTCCAAAGTCCATGTGAAGACTGGAATAGGCACCCCTGCAGGGTCTGAGAAGAGGTACTTCTGTGTGTGCATAGGTCCCAATCCATTACCTATTCATAACCCCATGCAATATAGGGTTAATTTATCTTTGTCTCCTCTCCTGTTCTGAAATTATTCTTACCCCGCCTCCCCACCCTCATACAAATTCATAAAGTATGAAGGACTTCAGAAAGTGTCTGAAGCCAAGAGATACTAGCCAAGAGCATAAACTACCAAAAGTAGACTCGTCTTTGACACAACTATTCAAGTTGTGGGCTGTTCAGCTAACTCAGTGGAAGTAAGTCTTTTTTCTGTCCCTGTGCACCACAGAGCTATAAGCAATTGACCAATTCTCACAAGTAATGGTGGTTACCACAGCAGTGATTCCTCAATGGGCAGCCACACAGCCCTGGGGGAGGGCTTGTAAGGTTTTTCTGGAAGGGCAGGGCATATGCTGAACATCCAAGCCTTTGTCATCAGCTACCACCTCTATTCTTTGAATCCTTCATATCCAGGCACTACTTAGAGCCTTGATACTTGACACTGGTTGTCCGTAGCCCTTCCTTGTAGTCCTATCTTCTCAAGAAATAGGTGAAGAAATGATTTTCAAGTTCAAGATTCCACGTTTCAATCACATCTCCACTATTTTCTAGCCTTGCAACTCTTTTCCGTCTCTTAACTCATGCCTCCCTGTTTGCATTTGTAATTGGAGATGATTTTTCATTATCTCCCAAATTCATAAGGTCCTTGAAGGGGTGTTCAAAACTTTTGGCTTCCTGGGGCCACATTGAAAGAACTGTCTTGGGATACACATAAAATACACTAACTCTAACAATAGCTGATGGGCTAAAAAAAGAAGTCACAAAAAGATCTCATAATGTTTTAAGGATTTGTATTGGGCCTCATTCAAAACCATACTAGGCCACAGATTGGACATGCCTGCTATAAACTGACATATACATTCAAAGCAATAAAATCATTATTCTGTTACAGTTCTACAAAATTCAAATTCAAGAAACAAAGAGAGTGGGGAAGCTGGGATGGCTCAGTGGGTTAAGCGCTCACTTTGCAGCCCCGGGGACCGAGGATCGAATCCCGGCCCCGGCCCATGCGGAACCATATGCTGAACTGGGAGCTCCCCCAGTTCAGTTCTCTCTCTGTCTGTGTATCTCTCTCTCTCTCTCTCTCTCTCTCTCTGTCAAAAATAAATAAATAAATAAAAATATATTAAAAAAAAAAAAGAAACAAAGAGAGTACCCTTTCCATGATCATATGTAATTTAGATGCTTAAAGGCCTATAGAAAACAATGACACAGATAGACTCAAACCTGGAAATTAATCAGGGTGCTGACATTGTAGTCAAATCTAATATCCACATTTACCTGTCTCAGAGAGCAATTTTGTAGCTTCCAGCACCTTCTCAGTGTAAACGCCAGCTTCATAGTTCTCCATCTCAGCATTGATGATGTGTATGACTCGAGCTGCCCGGCCCCGGATGGCCCCAGCAGTCCGGTCCAGAGTGTCCACATCCCCCTCTTGAAGGGCTATCACACACTTGTTCACATCCTCCAAGATGTGATTTTCTGTGGAGAGAACATGTGCACATTTACTTGATTTCACATGACTCAGACACTTTAATAACCAATCTAAGATTCATCAATATCATGAATCATAATTTTACATATTAATATATGACTAATAACACAGAAATTATATGTAAAGGACCTAGTTACTAATTACAATGGTGATTCTCAAACTTGAGCAACTGCCTGGACTTGTAGAATCGTACAGACTGCTGGGCACCATTCCGAGGGCTTTTGATTCAGCAGGTCTGGAAATTGAATTTCTACCAAGTTCCTGGGTGATACTAATGTTGCTGGTTTAGAAATCGTAATTTGATGACCACTGATTTAAAGAATACCCCTCTCTTTGTTTCTCTGTTTGAGACATACTGCATGAAAAGGTCTTTTAGAAATGATGGTGGAAGCTAACACAATGTCAACTAGCCAAGAATATTTCTGAACATGACTAGAATTTCTTGTAGGTATGACCAGCTTTGAGTGCATGTCTGTTTGGTCATGTTTTTGCTTAAGGGAGAGCACAGAATGAACAAACATCACCCACTCATTTTTCTAATGTCATGCTATGCACAAGGCATATGCAATGGGAAAACTGATCAGGTGAAGATGACCAGAGTTCTAGACAATTAAAATACAATTCAGTCTTGTGGCTAGTTCCCCAAATTTATAGTCAAGGTCAGTGATCACTCTCCTACCATTGTTCAAAGTAGAATTCAACAGACAAGATGAGAAGTTTCCCTCTCTACTAGCATAAAGAAAACACATTTTGCTTCCTGACAGTTCTGCAAGTGTGCAATTTTGTATTCCCCGTGTCCAATGTGAGGGCTATAACTATGTTGCATATGCTTTAGAATCAGAACACAAAGGAAGAGTTCAAATAAGTTTAGTGCTTTGAGGAAAAAAAAAGAACTTAAACGGAAAACACATACCCCTACAGACACCAAACGAATAAACAGAACAAGTCTGGAAATAGTCTTAAATAATCTGGTAACCTTTTAAAAATAATAACTGCCAAATTCAATGAATAGATAATATATTATTAAAATAAACGTGTACCAACTTAAGAGGTGTCTAGGACTAGTTTAGATTTTATAATTCCCAAAGAAGGAGAGGCAAGAGTGTCCTCAGAAAAATCCCAGTCTCTGCCATGGAGCTCTCCTACTTCCAGTAAACCCATGGTTCAGACGGAATATTTGTTTCTGTAGAACACTGGATAGAAAACTGCAGAGTATAACTTACTTTTCATCTAGGAACATCACTTTGACCTCAATACAATATCATTTATTTATTCAAACCCTACAAATTTCTGATTTCTATATTCTCTAGTTCTTTAATTTCAATAGAATCAAAATTGAAAAATAAACATGTTTAAATTTTAATATTCAGATACCTTAAAGTCATAAAAAAAGGGGGTACTTCCTGAATGCTGATATTTTCCCTAACAAATAAGAAAATATCAACTTAGAAGTTTCCATTTTTATTAAGGCACTTCTAAAAACCACCCCTTTATGAGATCTTGAATTGCATCATGCAAACTCACTTGAAAGGACACCTGAAAATAAAATAATAATAATAAAAAAAGGTTTACTCAAATGAAACTTGGTACAGGGTATTAAACACAAAAGTTTAATTTACGCAGGCCTCCCTTTCTGTGCTGCTAGATTCTTCCAGGCAAAGTATTCATTCTCTGATCCCTGAAAGTGAGCAACCAAGAGGGTCTTCATGTCAAAAACAACATGCAATCAGTCTTTGAATAACATAGTACAAGGTTAGGCATAGCTACTGCTCTTCTGTACATAGTTTAAAGATGGGATTTTGAAGGTGAATGCAAAAGAAAAATCCCTTAATTGTATTAAATACTAATGTCTCTGGAGTTTATAATTTTTTTTTTCATTAAGCAACCCACATGTGACCCCATATCTTAAAATGAAATGTAAGTTTTAAAATATCCTATTTCCCCAACTAGAAACATGCAAGTAACTTAAGTAAGGGGCAAGGAAAGGAATATGCTTTGTAGATATATCTATACTTGAAGGAGACCAGCAGAAATTGAAAATCCATGATATGAAAGACATTATTTTTGACTAGTTAAATCATCAGCTAATTTATTCAATGGTAGTCAGTTAATCCTATTGTATCACTACAGTATTAATTTGACTAATTTCAGAATTTACTAATTGACTCACATTTCTTAATCAATTGGGGTGGGGAAACATTAAGATTGTTTACTCTGCATTTCCCATCCTTATTCAATTAGAGGTACCCTTTTCATGGAAAAAAGAATCACAATTCCTTCATGATAGTAGTTACATTGGAACATGACATGTATGTAAAAGCTAGTAGTCAAAGAACATTTTTAAGTGATATTTGCATTCCATTGATCTAAGTACCAATGTATTTGAAAAAGAGCTATATCTGTTCATGTAGACATGCTTTGATCAAAAGATGATACATGGTATAAATTTGGACTCCTGAACTCTTTATAATAGTTTCTCCCTTTCTTTCTCTTATACCCTCAGGCCTGGGGCCCATGGGTTAGGAAGCACACTGGTTTAGTATCTAGCAAGAAGGGCAGTGAGTCAGTTGAAGGCAGAATCAACACTTGAGCTGTATTTGCATTTCTGACAGTGCCTTACATCAGGCAAAGAAGAAATAGTGAATAAACATGTCCATTGAAAAGGGACAATGAATTATATGTTTCAATCCTAAGGTATTTTCAACTGAGAGAATTCATTAAGTAAGGAGATAGAGGAATGCTGTTCCAAATAGAATAGTATAATTTAGAAGAGAAAAAAATAATAAAAAGTATGTATTCCAGAGATGATGGCATTGTGGGGAGAAACTGCTCAGGTACTTGAGATGTTACACCAGATATGGAGCAACATATTTAGCATTACATAAAACATTTGACTGTAGCAGATTCAGAAATGAACTACCTTCAATGTTTGCAATCTATTTCAGAAAAGATGTAATTTTGTTAAAAAAAAAAAATTGATGACCATACTAGTTGATTGTTACAAATCTCAAAGCTATAGTTTCTTTTTTGACAGAGAGAGACAGGGAGAAAGGGAGGGCCCAGAGCAGTCTCCGTAGTTGACAGCATTTGTTTTCCATATAGTTTCACTCCACAGGTGGGTGGGGGGCTGTGCAGGGCAGGAACTGGGCCAGGGGCCTCTCACATAGGCCCCAACAAGAACTGAACTTGGGGCACACCCCAGTTCAGCATGTGGGTCCACCTGGGCCAGGCCTGGGATTCGATCCTTGGTCTCCGGGGCTGCAAAGCGAGCACTTATGGTACCCACTGAGCCATCCCAGCTTCCCCTCAAAGCTATAGTTTCTAAATTAAAAAACAAAGAACACTGTATGAATTTTTAAGAGAAAACAAACTCAAGGCCCTGGAGTCAAGGTGGGGAGTTCGGAGGGGGCACCAGATATATAGTGATGGAGGGACAACTGATTCTGGGTGGTAAGCACATAATGCAATGTATAGTCAATATAATGCAGGGTTGTACACCTGGAAACTACGTAATTGTTACCAACCAATGTCACCCCAATTAATTTAACAATAGTAAAAAAAAAAAAAACAAGAAGAAGAAGAAGAAGAGAAGGGAAGAAAAGAGAAGGGAAAATGCAAATAAAATAATACCTTTGGACATTATGGGGTTGAGTTAATAGCTTTTTCAGATCTTCAATGCCCACTATTTTGTGAGCCAAATCCAAAAATTAAACGGGCACATGGTTAATGCCAAGATGCTCATTTTAAAAGACTATTAAAATTTGTAGTTTTTGCTCAGTGGGAAAAGTTTAAGTGCTCTAACACAACCATTCCACTTTATTTTTAATGGGCCTAGGCCACATCTAAAAATTGGTTTTGCTCCTACAATGTTAATAGCTAGCATCATTGATCCCCAAACTTGTTGCATTTCAAATGGACAAATTAAGCACTCAGAAAATACAAGTTCAGGTGGCATAAAAAAAACACACACACAAAAAAACACCACAAAAACAAAACAACTACAAAAAAACAACTACAGTGTTTTAAACACAAACATCTTTTTTGTTGCTTTTTTAAAAATAGAGTTTCCTGCCAGAGTAGACATTTCCCTTAAGAACAAACAGATACATAAAATGTCATTCATGCCATTTCAAATATCTCCTAGGCCAAACTTGGAATTTACTGATGCAAAGGTTTTGGCTTCAGATTAGAGAGGAGATGAGAAGTAGTTTCCCCAACTATTGGGCTTGCATCCACAGCCTATCGGCAGGGGAGGGTGTGCACTGTGGCATTATTTGTCAGGCCTGTCTGTGGAAAGGTGCCTGTCGCCTGCAAAGGCACGCTCCAGCAGGTCCTGCCAAGGCTGGCTCCCTGACAGCGCCTGTTCATTTTCCTGTCATGGCATGCTGCAGCACTTGTACCACTGGGCTGGCCCATGCAGTGTCATCAGCAGAAGCCAAAGTCTTTTCATGTGACTGGTAATCATGATATACACAAAGGAAAGGCAGGGAGAAAGGTGGCAGAGAGGCAGGGCTGGTGGGAGAGAATTAAGAAAAGCTTTGCACTATTGAAATGTCTAAGATAAGATCTGCTCACCTTGCTTCTCCCCAGCCTCAGAAATTTTGCATAGGCATTTAAAGAAAAGGGTCAATGGGGAACGTTTTCATTCTAAAATGCTTTCTCTTTGAAAAGGGTAACATGTGGGTACTTCCTACTCAGGGGTAGCTGAAAGGGGAGGCAGAGTAAGATTTCCAAGGACTATCAGGATTGCGCTCTGAGATCAGAGACTGGGTGGACAGGTCCCCAGCAACTTTCTGAGGTTCTTCTAGTCATCCTGACAAAACTGACTACACAATAGAAAGTCACTCAATATTGCTGGCCACCCTCTGTTCCTCACTACCCAGATCCCCAACATGCCTATCCAAACAGTTTCTAAGCACCTTAGGAGAGATGTGTTTCTTGGGCATCTTTTACAAGGTTAGGAGTTAGCCATCAGCAGAGCTAAAATGCCAGAAATTGGGCAGTGTATTGAGTTCTTCACCAGCCAACCCCTTAAAATGAGTAGATATAAATGAAAAAGTGGCCTTGATAAGCCATTAGAAAGTAAACACCTTGGGAATGAAAACAGAACACATTTCTAAAAGGGATTAGAGAGTCGAATGAGTACACAAGTATTGGGGAAAAGGGAGGTGCAAAGAAAGCTAAGCACCAAAGAAAATTTCCCTTCTGTCTTGATTCATTGAGAACTACATACCTCCAGTGAAGAGGATGATCTGAATTTTAATGCCTTCTTCAAGTTACCTACCCTTTCAATGACTTAGTTGTCTCAAAGAATGACTTAGAATATCAATACCTATTTTATAGAATTCTGGTGAGAATTCAAGCAAACAGCAGAGACAGACAGATTAAAGACACTGAACATGTGTTAGCTTATTTTTCCGATCTGCCTTGTCTTGCCCTCCATGGTTTCAAAGTTGGCTTTTCGATTATCCAGCAGATAATCGAAGAGCTGCTGTCAGACAAGCTGTAAACAGAAGCCCCTGGTGGGAATTCATTTTCTTTTTCTTCGTGCAAAGGAAAGACCGCACGTAGGAAAAATTCCCAAATGTGATAAGGATACCCTAGAAATCTCTCCGGCACTATTGCAGTCAGGGGCCCTGTCTTCTGGGTTCCTACTAGCAATTCTGAACCCCCTTCGTCTCAGGTCTCAGTGGCCAAGAACTAGCAGGTTCTGGTCAAGGTTAATGCAGAGTGCGTTGGCACGTGTGAGCTCCACACACCTGTGGGTAGAATTAACACCTGGTCAACTTGAAATTTTCAAGGGTCACTTAGTTATTTTAATACCTTACATGGAGGCTGCTGTTTTCAATGACCTCCTCCCTGACTCCTCCCACAGAAAGTCTACATGAATTGAGCCAAATGTGTTCAGAAAAGGCCCAATTTGCTGGCTGGTGGGCCAATTTTGCAATAGCACTGATGGGTCCTGTTAAAGGTGAAATTCGCTATAGGTTACTCATGCACTCTCATCTTTCAGTCCGGCTTCATGTACAAGGAAGACACTTACAATTTCAAGTGATGCCTAGTTTGACTTGCTTTCTCTCCATTACAAAACCTCATAAGTGCTTAAAGTTTCCATAGCTCCCAAGTGCCTTCTAATGGGTTTATTTTGTGGCTAAATTTCTTCCTGGCTTAGAACAACCCTGAGGAACTTCACTTTTTGAAAAAAATGGCGCCCTTACCACAGTCAAATTGGAATAGCAGATTTTCTTTTTTAAAGCATAAACTATGATGATTAACCAACCTTATACCCTATACCCTTCTTTAGACAGGTGACTAAGACACATCAAAAGACTTCCTATTAAAAAACATAATAATACTTCCAGGAGCCAGAAAGGAACCTAAGTCTTCATAAATCTGTTCAGGTTTCTGACATCTTTTCAGAAAGTAGTATTTTTCCCCACCTGATGCTTTGACTCAGTATCTGAAAAAAAAGTGCACACAGAAGAATTTTCAAGAGGGGATTACTGTTACATTTGTTGAGATGATTGAAAGCTCAAAGGTCAAGAAGAGCACTTGAAACACAAACCCATGACAGTGGCAAGATATTCCTCATTTCATCCTGCCCTCCCTCAGCTACCTTCTGAGGGGCCTACTTCTGATCACCTGAGACAGAAAGAAAGTCATCCACTGAGGTGATGTCATCCACGGCTTCCGTCAGCACTCGGACCTGCTTCTCCCACTGGTCTTTGAAGACATCCATGTTGTCCTGAGCAACTTTGCTCTGTGGCCGGGCAGCCAGGGTGAGAGCGGCATTGATGACCTATTTGTTAGAAACAATGCAGAGACATGTTGAAAACATTTCAAAAGATGAACATGCATGTCAAAAATGTGGAAACCCTGGACCCTGAAAGCTTCTAAAGATCAGTGGGTTCTCAGGGGTCAGAAGGACAATAAAAAACATGAACAATGAGGTGAAGTATCAGCTACCATTAGTTTTACTTTTCTTCATTTTTAAGATCCAGTAATTAGTATGAGGTTGCAGAAACTGTTTACTGGACAAGTCCTATTTACTTAGCTTAGATGTGGCAGGAACTAACGCTTGTTCTACATGTACAAGCTTATAATTTAGTTGTTGAGACAAGATAAATAGACATGGAGTGTTTAAATAATAGCCCCTAAACAAATAGAACAAAGTCAATATGTATGGGAAAGATAATAATTGCCACAGTAATTCTGAAAAGACTGAAATTGTTAGGGAAAAGTTTTTTTGTGAGAAAGGTAGAATTTAAAACAGCTCAAGGATGTTGGTTAGCATTTTCCATTTAGAGGAAAGACAGCACAGAAAGGAATAACACAAAGGCTGGAGAGTAGGTCCTGAGTATCAAGTTACCCATAAGCTTTTGCAACAAAGTGAATAGAGCTCACTTACCTGGGGACACAGGCTGTCTATCTGGGTGGCTGCCATCCGGACTAATTTCACCCCTTCCTCATTGTTGGAGATGGAACAGGCCAAATTGGCAACCTGTGTTGAAGAAAATTTGGGTGAAAATTATGTTGACAGAGGATACTGGACCTTGCACCTTCTCCAGATAGTGACATATCCAGATGAATTCTTTCATGACTAAAATAAGGGCAAGGTGCCAGGATAGCTCAGATGTGGAGAGATTGCCATGTAATCAAGACGTCAGGGGTTTGATTCCTGGCCCCAGCCTGTGCAAACACCATATGCTGAATGGCAGTATAATTGGTAATCACCGGGTTGGCTCAGCGACGAAGGTTCTCACCTCCCATGCAGGAGGCACCTGGTTCAGTTCCTGCCCCGTGAGGCCCCATACCCACCTCTGTGGAATGAAACCATGTCACAGCTAATGATGTACAAATACAGAGATTGTGCTGGGGCCTTCCTTCTTCTCTCTCTCACCTCTCTCAAACAATAATAATAAGAAGACAAGGGTACCTTTCAATAGTGAACCAAATATTACTAGTTTTAATGCTAAGTCAGGCATTTCTGCCAAAAGAACAGGGTAGTGATACATTATTGCTTCAAAATTCTCTCTCTCTCTCTCTCTCTCTCTCTCTCTCTCACACACACACACACACACACACACACACACACACACACACACACACTAATGCATTTTAAAAGTGTTGCTTTGAGTTCTTTTGCAGCATGGGTTGCCCTGATCCCCCTACCGTTTCACTTGAGCCCTAGTTATGTTCATCACTGACTGCAGAACACTGTGATTTCGGCCGTATCAATACTAAATTCTGACCAGTGAGAAATGTTCCAGGCAAGGCTTTGGACTTAAAAGACACTCATAGTAAGCTGGAAGCTAGAGTGATCTACCCAAAGGAAAAAAAGCCTGCCTGTCAAAGTCTGTCAGGAAGATGCTAGTCTACCAACAGTCAACTCAAATGCTTTCAAGGACCAGGCAGGTCTGAGAACTGTATAGAAGAGACTTGTTAATACACAGGGAAAGTGGAGTATGTAGAAAATTAGAACATGCCAATCCACTATAAAGGCATTCAATTTTGATATTTTTAAACATAAAATACCAGCCAAAATAACAGAACTGAATTCAAGTTTCCCAGTCAAGCTTTTGTTTTCTTTATAATATTACTTTATGTTTATTATTAAATTTATTGTGGTGACACTGGTTAGTAAAATTATATAGGTTTTAATTGTACATTTCTATACCATCTATATAGTGCATTGTGAGCTCCATACCCAGAGTCAGTTCTCCTTCCATTGCCATATATTTGATGCACCCTCCCTCCACTACCATCTCCCTTCCTCCTTTCCCTTTGATAACCACTAAACTGTTGTCTGTGTCTATACACTTTGTTCCTTTGTCTTGTTCCTCTGTTGCTTTCAGTTTTCTATCCACACATAAGTGAAGTCTTTTTGATTTCTGTTATTCCATCTCTTCAAGGCACGACAATTGGTAACACAAAGTCAGGTGGACTGGCCAACGTCAACAGCACACAAACCACCACCAAAACTGATCAGTCCCATCAAGCCGGAGCATGGGGATCACAAAGGGCAAAGTAAAAGGGAAGGGCCACCAGGGCTAGGAGTAGTAGCCAGGCAAGGGGAACAAGCGATGCGCAGAGAGAGAATCCCCAGGCACGTCCGGGTTGCCTGCCCTGCTGTATCCAGCTCACTTCTGCTTTCCAAAACCAGGTTGCTTACCTCCCAAGTCTCGTGTCCTGGGAGAGTACAACACAATACATGTGTGTAGTGTTCCTAAACCATAAACAAAACCATAACAAAACCATAAACAGTGTGGAGCACAGAACTGAAGACAATTCAGAACTCTTCCTTATCAGCCAAAGGAGATGGGTAAATGGTGATACTAGAAATCATTTTCAATACTACTTCAATAAATCCTTAGTGCAAAGAATCCTGTGTTGAAGCTTTTAAAAAAGAAGGACATATTAAGTCTATTATAGTGAAAGCATATTATGAGAGACCACAGAATTCCAAACAATATCATGTACTTTATGTTACTAATATATAGTTTACCTTTGATTCTCCAGATAGCTTTCACTATTTTAGTTTTCAAAATAGGCCAAAAGGCAAATATGCTTATTGTATTCATTTACAGAATACTAAACACTAACTAAGGGCTACGAGGATTCTTGGGGGCATAGAAAGAAGTAATAATTCAGGTTCTCAATTCCTTTTTCTTTTTTTGTGATATCATATTGTTTCCACAGCATTTTTGTTAATCTTTGTTATATTAGTATTCAAGTGTATTTTATATACCAAATGCCTGAATAAGTACGTGACATAACTAATGCCTAATACACATTTATTGAATTAAATAGTTCTCAATAGTGTTTTTGTTTTTTTGTTTTTTTAATGCATATAGTAATTTGTAACACAT
>PVKE010019401.1:0-28515 GCA_004027555.1 Craseonycteris thonglongyai | reverse complement strand
TGCAACTATGGAGACTGTTCTGGGCCCTCCTCCTTCTCTCTGTCTCTGTCTCTGTATCTCTCTCTCTGTCAAAAACAATAAAAATAAATCTTTAAAAATATATATGAATCTGAAATTTCAGCTTTAGGTCTTTTACAGAGTAATATTATTCCAGACATAAAACATATACATTGTTATCTTATGACTTCAAATAAGATAACTGCTTATCCAAAATAAAATGAAACATCTAAGAGGAAGAGGGTAGTATAACGTTCATTTAAAGAAGTCATAAGGAATGAATTTTTTATCCATAAATGGAGATTGTAAGATTTAATTCAAAGGCCATAAAGCTGTTTTCATAGTTGTACAAATTTGATCTCACATTTACCACTTTACTTGTTCTGAGGCTTGTATGGGCTATAGAGCCAAATGACTAAGTTCCTTTCTACCTTCAGTAATCTGGTTTTAATGCCTCGATGAAAAACAGTGTTGAATGAGTCTTTAGAAAGCTTCTTTAAAAAAAAAAATTCAAGTTCAAATGAACTACTTTTAAACTGAAGAATATAAGGGCAAGGAAAAGAGTCAAGCAGTACAAAAGGTAGTCTGTCATTTGATATTTACAGTTCCTTATTTAAAAAAATTCTAGTTTAATAACAAAATGAGAAAAATGTATACATAGTAAACATTGAGAATGGTTAGGATATTACATATATTTTTGGTAGATGCTTAAATTCATAGCTCAGGTATACATAAACAGAGAACATGTATCAACATTTTCTATGCCAAAATTCAGTAAGGGCCTTGTTTAGATTGCCTTTTATTTACTCAAACTCCTAATTTCATACTTGGCTGGCAGAAATAAAAGAAGATTCTTGTAACACATGATGACTTAAAACACTGCCTCTCCAACAAAGGAGACAGGATGACAGAAGACCTTCTGAGCACAACGGCCATCCTTAGAAAGAAAGTTGGTTTCACCTCATTTGCATGTTGCTTACAGCTTCCTATATGTTGTTTGCAGCATTCTCTAACAGGCTTTATTTTTTACCAGCCTTTTCCTGAAATATTTTACATTCCTGTAATTTCCTCAGGAACAGGGCTTCAGTAATTGTTCAGTGACAGATCATACCTTTGCCTCTCAGGTTCTTTCACAAATCATCCATTATTCTCCATTAAATAGTGAAAATGCTGAAGAAATCTTTTTCAATAAATTCATTCTTCAGAAGGCTCAGGGAAGCTTAAAGTCTAATTTAAATAACTATGTTGAAATGTTCCCTTCTTGAAACTTTCCCTTCTGGGGCTCCTGTGTCTATATACTCCCCAGTTTCCCTCCATCCTACTGGTGGCTTTGACCTCTTTTGCTGGCTCTCTTGACCTGAAAGGTCAGAAGTGCCACACACTTGTACTGGACTCCCTTCTTTTTATCTATGAATGCCATTTATATGCCAATGACTATTAAACCTAATTTTAGCCCTGGCCTCTTTTCAGAACCTCATACTCACATATCCATTGCCTTACCTGATACTTCCATTTTATTGTTTAACAGGAATCACAGCTTTAACATAAAGCAGCTCTTGATCTTCTACCCTTCCCCAACCTCAGTAAATGGCACCAACCGTTCACTCAACTATCAAGCCAAAAGTCTCTGGAGTCGCCAATTGCTTTCTCTTATGTCCGTGATACAATCCATCAGCAAGTTCTCCGCCTCTAAAACATATACCTCTACTACATCCATGTTACTAACATTTTCTCTTCTCTGATTCTTCTAAGCCACTTTTGCTCTTACCTGGACTATTTTAACAGACTCCTAATAAATTTGTTTCTATTCTTGCTTTCCTACAATCAATTCATCATACAGCACTCAGGGAAAATCAAATCACATCACTCTTTGCTTTTAAAACCATCCAAAGGCTTCCCAGTAAACCAAGAATAAAGCCCAAACTATCTATCTTGGCTTACAACGCACTACATAGGATTTGACCCCATCTACCTTTCCCCACCCTCTACTACACTCCAGCCACATTAATATTGTTTCCCAACAAGTCTACTTCATTCTTCTAAGGTATTTGTGCTAGTTGCTTCTTCTGCTTGGAATGTTCTTTCCACAGATTTCTGTCCATCAGAAAGCTTCTTGCATTTCTATCACAGCTTATATGCTACCTGATCAACAAAGCTAAAGTTGTTCTAGAGCCTGGGGGAAGGTACTCAATCTTACTAGTAATTAACGAAATCCACGTTAAAACCATAATGAGAAACTTCATCAGAGCCAAGGAATGACTAAAATTACATAAGGAATGCCAACCTCACATATCAGTGAGTATGTAGAATAAAAAAAAACTGTCTTCATTGCTCACAGGAGTCTAAATTAGCATAATCACTTGCGGCAAAAATTTTAAGAACACAAAACACATCAGAGCTATTTTATTAAGACATCATAAAAATTCATCAAAGTTGTTTAATGGGAAAATATTCCATTTTTAATATAAGTGAACTATCTTTAATCTGGAATAAATTTACCTATTCTTAGAACAACCACCAGAACATATCACCATCAAGAACAAGTGAAAACATATAATCTGCATTCCCCAAACATTTCCTAATCAGCTGTTCCGTATGTATTTTCCCATGAAACATACGGTTAAGTGGTAGTAAGGTTTGAAAGGACCCAGAGAAGCCCTGTCAACTGGTAATTTGGTTGAACTGTAGGATTATACTTCTCAACATGTCCATACTTAACTGAGTCCTGAGTACATTTCCTTTGGCTTATAAATGAAGATTCATTGGTACCTCAGTACTCATCATCATTTGGTTCCGGGAGGCACAACAAGTACCAAAAACGATGAGTACAACCAAATTTTTCCATAGGAATAATGTAGATAAATTGAATGCGTTCCCAAACCAAAAATACAGAAAATGATCACAGAAGCTAAGATAAGGCCACAAGGGGATGTGCACAGGGCAAAAGCTACTACATGACTAACGCATGACCTTTTGTCTTGGCTGAAAAGGGTAAAGAGACAGAAGATAATCAACACCAAGTTCTAGCTTGCGTGTCAAGTGCCAAACAAATGATGACGATGAGTACTGGGACAAAATGTTCATGTCAAAATGCATCGATGAGTTTCAAAGCGGGTGAGCACCAAGGTATGACTGCAACCTCCTTCTGTCCACCTTTCCTGGCATTTAGAAAACACTTTTTGTCTTTACTGGTTAGCAACTATAAGAAGACAGACCTATGTTGCAAAAGTTGATGACATATGCATTCCTGGTACCTACAATTTTGTTTTAACTCTGACTTAAATGTTCCTGGTGTCCAATCTGCCTGAAAATTTTATTTTCATTTTTCAAAACATAGCCAAGATGCTATTACCATCTTATCCCTTTATGTTTCAAAGGAGACTACATAGCATATGGTGGTTAAGTGCATGGATGGGCGTGGAGTCATATAGTCTGAACTAACATTTTACCTCCATCACTGACTAGTATTTGACCATGGGGAGTTACTTAATATCCAAGAAGCTCAGTTTTCTTATATATAAAACATAAATAACAACAATGCTACCCACTTCATAGGACTGCTATGAAAATTAAAAGAAACAATGGGGGTAAGCCGGGATGGCTCAGTGGGTTAAGCGCTCACTTTGCAGCCCCGGGGACCGAGGATTGAATCTCAGCCCCGACCCGTGTGGACCCATATGCTGAACTGGGGAGTACCCCCAGTTCATTTCTCACTGGAGTAAAGACCCCAGCCCAGTTCCTGCCCTGTGCAGCCCCACTCCCACCGGTGGAATGAAACTCTGTGGAAAGGCAGATGATGTGCAACTATGGAGACTGTTCTGGGCCTTCCCCCTTCTCTCTGTCTCTGTATCTCTCTCTCTCTGTCAAAAACAATAAAAATAAATCTTTAAGAAACAATGGAAGTATAGCACTTAGTACAGTGTCTGGCATAGTGACTGTTAAATGAATGGTAGCTACTATAATGCTATACTTTTCATTATGTATCACAATTTGTTTATTTGTATGTTTATCTCTGTTTTTAGACTGTGAGCCTCTTGAGGCTATGGAGCATGCTTCAATCTTCTTTCTTCATTTCTAAACCCAGTGACTAGTATATAGTGGGTGCTGTGATAATAGATGGGTGGGAGAATAGAATGTAGAAGATAGGATAAGGAAAGCACTTGAATTGGGATCCAGGTTCTTTTCTATGTATTGCATGAGAACAGGAAGTGGGGATAGGGGAAAATTTAACCACAGCTCTTGCCCAGTATGGGGCAGCAAGGGTTTCCACAGTGGCTTCCGTGAAGGTCTTCGAGGGATGTAAGAGGCTCCAAATTTTAAAATTTCTATGGAAAGTATGTTAAATTAGGAGCAAAATTAGTTAGGTGGTGAGGGTAGGAACTGCAAGGTTGGGAGTCAGAGAAGGCACTTGAATGAATCACCGGGAATTATAAGAAGTTAAGATAAATCTCCACTTGCAATGATAACAAGGAGAGATAGGTGTTCTTGTGTCTAGTTTAACTGCAGAATTCACTACTGGATGTATGTAAATTCATGTGCCAGGGAGGAACAACATTAAATAATAACGAATTTAACCCTGGTTCAACCATTTATTACTTATATAACCCTGGGCAAGTTACTGAATCATTGTGAGTCTGCTTCCATATCCATTCAATTTAGAATACCACCATCAGGAGGGTTAGTAATAATTCGAGGGTTAGTAATAATAAATATCAAGTGTTTGACATATGCTTGGCTGACAGAGGGTACTTGATAAATAACTGTTATTATATCATTGTTATTTTATAGCTTAACCATATAGTCAGTCACAAAAAATAACCTGCTTAATACTCTTTACCATTTCATACAGCTGACTATGCAGAGTTGTTATAACATGTACAACATTACTGTGTGTTCAGGAAGATGAATCTGCAAAGTTTGTCTCAACATTTCCTTCAAAATTTAGAGAAGTGCAAAAATCGTCTAACAAAGTGACTTAGTCATATACTCATTTCATTAATATCTGAAAGTTAATTTTTATGTTGAAAGCAAAAGATTTTGGCAAATTATATAAGCAAAATTAAGTTAGATATTTTAGACTGATTTCTGCCTTTTTTTTTTTTTTTTTTTACTGTAAAGTGCTATATCATAGAATGGGATGATCACTTTGTAAGTTATATAGATGTCTAATCACTATATTATACACCCGAAACTAATATAATATTGCATGTCAATTGTAATTGAAAAAAATAAATAAGGATAAAAAAGTTACCTCCTAACCCTCTTAAGAAGCAGTCCAACAAATAGTAATTTTCATAAGTACTATAACTAGTACTTTGGTTTGAACTTTCACTTGTTTTCATTTATCCTTTCATTAGTTATAAAAGTTTAAAACAGGTAGTAAATATATTAAAATCTACTCAGAAAACATAATGTAAAGGAATCTCCAAATGAAGAACTATGATGGTTTCATATTATTTAATAAATTTAATCTCTTCTGGCTTTGAAGATTCACCATAAGTTGGTTCTATTCAATCTAGCCTAATTTCCCACATGTAGTCACATTAACTCCTTTTTTTTTTTTTGCATTCTAATCCTAGGTTCATTCAGCACAATCTTTTCACTCTATACAACAAAGTACAAACATATTATCTAAAATGCTACAAAGTTACAAAATAACTCAGAACAGTACTGACTGTACTATAAAAGCCAAAGAAGCAATGTACACATTGTCCAGGTAACATGAAAGACCACTATAGGTAACAGTCACAAGGGAGGTAGGGGGAGGTCCCATCATGACCCTGCAGAGCTGTAGTCACATAAATTCTTAATCAGATCTGGCTTCCTCCAAACTCTCAACCTCTGGCACTCCATGCTCACTCTCACTTCTGTACTCTTGTGATCCTCTCTCTACTATTATACGTTTTCTGACTGGGGCCTGCTTAAGTCCAGGACCCTGCCTATTCTGATTTGTACAATTAGCATCTCATCCCAAATTGTTTTAGCTTTTTAATTTGCACAATCTAGCTCTTTATTTTAACAGTAGAAAATTCTACCCTGGTGATTAGTTTTCTTTGCATGTTTGTATAAGGTAAGATTGCTTTCACAGGCCACACATAAAAATCCAACTTAAGTTAAACCTCTTCAGAACTAATTTCTGCCAGTTGAAATGAGGAGAATATCATTTTTAGTTAAGGTACATGACAAGCAAAATTAACATTTGCTCCTTGACTTTTAGTCTTAGAAATAAAGTCAATCCATATATGTTTCTAAGTTCAGAAACATTAAAGCTTCCTTATCACCAGAGGTCAAAATTATAAATGGGAGATTATTTTTAATTTAGTCATAATTTCTTTGACAAACCTTTTGAATACAGGGAATAATTTCTAGGGTTCTTAAGAAAATAAGAACTTCTAGCACAAGCTTGTCCAACCTGTGGCCCAGGGCTGCCGGTGGCCCAGGATGGCTTTGAATGCTGCCCAGCACAATTTTGGAAACTTTCTTAAAACATTATGAGATTATTTTTTGTGTGATGTTTTTCTCTCTCTCTCTCTTTTTTTTTTTTTTAGCTCATCAGCTATGGTTTGTCTTAATGTATTTTATCTGTGGTCTAAGGTAAGTCTTCTTCCAATGTGGCCTAGGGAAGCCAAAAGATTAGACACAGTTGTTCTAGCACAAACTTATTTGCAAGTTGTTCTTTCATACATGGTTATTAGATCAGAAGGGGTTATGAAAAATGCACACACTTAATAAAGATAATACATAATTCTGAATCCCTCAAATGTCATCATGGCTAAAAATCAATATTTATAGGAATGACCCCAAAATTTCAGGACATATTATATTAAACCACATCTAAGATTTATCACTTTTGTTAGTTTTGTTTCTTCATTCAGACTTTACTAAGACTGACTACCTCCAGGAGGTATTATTACCCCAAATACTCAGCCTTTAACCGAAGAGTTTAACATCAAAAAAGGGTAATGTCCAAACTTTTAAAGATTTATTTTTATTGTTTTTGACAGTAAGAGAGAGAGAGAGAGAGAGAGAGAGAGAGAGAGAGAGAGAGACAGACAGACAGAAGGGGCAGGGCCCAGAGCAGTTCCCATAATTGTACATTAGTTTTCAATAGTTTTACTCCACCAGTGGGTGCGGGGCTGTGCAGAGAAGGAACTGGGCTGGGGGCTTCCCACATGGGAGGCAAGCCCTGGCTGGAGGCCTCCTACATGGGAATCTCACCCTGGTGAGAACCAAACTGGGGGCACACCTTAGTTCAGCATATGGGTCCGCATGGGCCAGGGCCAGGATTCTTAAGACTCCAGGGCTGCAAATGAGTGCTCAACCCACTGAGCCATCCTGGCATTCCCAATGTCCGAATTTTTACCTTTGAGATTTAAATAAATTTAGTGGCCAACTGAGGTTTTTTAACATTGAGGTTTATATTATCCATTCAAATCCTATCACTGTAAATAAACTTTATTGTACAAATAATTTAAGATAAGAAAAGTCCTTTTCCAATCATTTAGCAAGATAATTACCATTAAAAAATAATAAAGGACAAGAAAATTGACCTAGATCCACATTAACAAGAAGTATATCTCTAATAAAAATACATTAGTTTAAATAAGTTAAATTACTTAATATAGTACCCTACTAAAATTATCTGAATTTCATGAGTTGAATTTCACAGATTCAAGGTAGTGCCAGTTTAAAAAGTGTTCAGATACTAAGAAATCTGTTAACTGATATTAGGCAAGTATCCTTTTTTGCAATCTCAGTAATATCACCATGAAAGGAAAAAGAAGACAAAAATAAAAAGACTTCCCTCTATACACAACAGTAGACTCTGCAAATCTATTCTATAGGTATAAAGAAAATTTTACTTTAAGTAGCTTTGACTCTTAAAACCAACTAGGGTTTTCATATCACAATAAAAAATAAAATGTTTTTTTATGTATTAGTATTTTTAGATCATGATTTAAGAGGTTTAAGGAAAATAAACCTTCAACATTGGAAAAGAACAATTCTTGTTAAAAAGAAGACAGTCTTCTAAAATATAATTATAATCAAGGATTCACAGAAAATATTTATCATGAAAGAATCAGTCATAACCAGTAATAAAGTGTTACAATACAGAGGAAGGAAGAAAAATATGTGAAGATCAAAATTTATCACTTACCTCATGATTCAGCTCTGCTATCTGATCTTTCAGTTCCCTAATATACTGGTTAGAATCAGACTTGTTAAGCTGTCCTTGAAGCTTTCCTTCTTCTTTCTGTTTTGTGACAATACAACAAAGCAAAAACAGACCATTTTTACAGCATGTACTCAAATATTTGAAAATATAACACAGCATAAAGACATATTCATTAATTGATTAATTCTGAAGAAATCTGTTCTCAAACTATCTCTGAAAAAGAATTCATAGTAAACTATACTGAATATTTCTAAATAATGCTTAATGGAACTTGTTTACAATAAATACAATTTACAAGAAGTACCTTTTGATGCTTTTAGAAATCAATAGTGAAATAGATCTACAAGTGAAAAAAGTACCCTAGAATTGAAAAGTCATTATCTAGTATTTTGAGGGCAAATAATTTTCTCTCTATAAGAGATTCAGTGTTTAATTGAGAAGGTGGTAAGCCTCCTACAGCTACCCTATGAATCTAGTTTTGCTTGGTGAACAAAGAAGGGGAGAAAAGGTTCTCTATACCACTCTTAAAAGAGTTTAAGAATCTGAAACTCTACTGTTTAGCTCAGAAATGTGTGTTGAGAGTCCTAGATATAGCTGATTCAATGTGTTCCACTCCTAAAAGGTCATTCAGAACAGTGTAGGGACCATTTTTCCAGGGATATAGATTGGAAAGGAGAGGAGCTTTTTCTAATACCACCTCAAAACACTTGTGAACTTTTAAGACAAAAGGGCTTATCAGAGAGTGAAAACAGAACTGTTTTTGATATCTCCAGATTGCTTGTAATTAGGAAGCCATGTGTGATCTTAACATGTTAAGAAGCTCTGATCCGGAGACATCTACTGAAACTACTGAGTAACTCTTGATACTAGAAAAGTACCAGGTTAACTTAATATAATAGTCACCAACCACTTACTTTCATTCCACGGAGACAACCACTGTTAACAGCTTTTTAGTGTAGTATTCCCAACAGATTTTGTACATATATAATCAAACATATATGTATACACATATATTTTTACTTATACTATAGATACTATACATGCTACATTTGCTATTATCTCTAGAGAATATAACTTGAAGATCATTCAATATCAGTACATGTAGAGCAGAAAGATAAACATTTTGATCTGAAAGAGCTTTGAAGGTCTGTCCTGTAAAAGTTATCTTAGTGCTAGGTGAATGTCTATAAGTTTCTTAAAAGTAGGTTTTAAGACATGACTTAGGTCTTATACAATTACCTTAAGAGTAATGGGTTTCAGTGAAAAACATTTTCCAATGTGGAGATCGCTACTGCCATCTTTCCATTCACAGTAAGGATGGACTTAGGACATCACCTGGTGTTTTGGTCTACTTTTCTTCTAAGCACCCCTAACATCCTTGGCAGAAAGAGGAAATAAGTATCCGGCAACAGAATGGGTAGCTCCTCTGCAGAGTCAGGGCACCATTCCATTCCAACAGGGTTGATCTTCCAAACTAACTATCCTTGCCACCTCAATAGCATTTAGGTACCCTTAGTCTGTCCTTCAAATCCTTTCATCAAGTTATTCTTTTGACAACCTGCCTTAAAAGCCTCTTATTGGAATATGGTCTGATGTTAACTAATATATGTACAGATGTAAAAGAAAAACTAGTACTCAATTTGGTAGAACATATACTAAAATTGTAAAAGAACAACTATAGTTCCTACAGACTAAAACTTTTCTTACATATTTAAACACATGAACATCACATATAAATCACCCAAGCAAAGAAATAATTTAACAATTACTACATTCCAAATGTGCTAGGCTTCCTAAAAATATACGACAGACACCTTATGAATTTTAGCCAGAAGCTTGGATTTTAACTAAATTGAAAATTTTTTTTAATTTAGTTAAAATATTAGTTTGAAAGACAAAGATGAGCAGAACCCAACAGAAGAGCAGAGATATCAAGTCAGAGACCTAATTAAATCATCTCTGAAGCGTTCCCTGCCTGTTTTTTTCATTTCTACAAACCAGTAACTGCCTTTTATTTTTTGAACCAGTTTGCATATGGGTTTCTGTCACTTTCAACCACAATTGCTAAAATATTTTCAGCACTTATTAGACCTTATCCATTGAGATTTCCTGAAGGAATTAAGCACTAACTCCTAAAGCGTCATTGGATGTTATGATTTAACATACCTATGTTATCTAAAATGATACTATGTACCATCCTTAGGATAATTGAGACAATTTTTTCTGCAGGACTTAATTCTCTTGTGGAGCCCTGGTGGAAAGAGACTGGGACTTATAATGTACTAGGAATTGTTCTAAGCCCTTTACATGTCATCATCACAACAACCTTTTGTAATAACTTTTATTCCTACTTCACAGATAAGAAAACACTTAAATGAAAGATTGAGTGAACTGGTTGCTTAAGAGTCACAGAAAAGTTAATATATTTTTCACCTTATAGCATTCTGAACATAAGAAACAGTGAAGGAGACAAGGATATATGGAGATTGATGCAAAGGATCCCACAAATTAGCTTTCTTGGATCTGTTACAAAAATCAAATGTCTTTATTTGAATATTTATTTTAGCCCTCACTGATTAAATGTGAATTGCAATATAAAAAGAATTAAAGATAAAATGCTATATCTATTTGCATTTATGGCCCTAAGATAATAATCCGTATTATCAATTTATAGTTGTTCAATACCATTCACATGTTTTTATGCCTGCATCTTATTTTTAATCACTCCACTGTTAAAACAATCACTCGACTGTTTCAAAAGCACAGAATAAGAACAAAAAAATAATAAAGACTAATGAACCCACCACTCAAATTCAGTTTGCTTCATGGCTATATCATCCTAAGATTTTCCTTGGTTATAGACTTACTCCATCTCAGTCCTGTAAATCCCAAAGTGGGAAAGGATGATGTCAAATAGAAGGGAATAAGTAGTGAGTAAAGTGAAAAGGAAGGGTGTACAAAAGAGAAAAAAATATATGGAGGGAGACTATTCAGTGATGCAAAATAAATGAAACCATTATTCTTATTTTTTTTTTTTAAATAATCCCTCAGTATTTTTTGTTTTTCAAAGATTTATTTTATTGTTTGAGAGAAGGTGAGACAGAGAGAAGGGGAGAGGACTCAGGGCAGTCTCCACAGTTGTACATCATTACATAGTTTCCACACAGGTGGATGTGTGGCCATGTGGGGCAGGAACCAACTGGGGGGTCTCCTGCAGGGGAGGTGAGAATCTTCACTGCCATCCCAACAGTTATAGTTGCACCACAGTTCAGCATATGAGTTTGCACAGGTTGGGGCCAGGATTTGACCCCTGGGCCACATGGTTGCAAGGCAAGTACTCAACCTGTTGAGCTATCCTGACATCCCCACCATTATTCTTACAGAACATATTTTTCAAGTACTGTAATGACATGAGAAATGGCAGCATCAACTGAGTAAGTACTTTAATTCCCAAAGGGCAGTAATTTGGTGAGAATTACTTATTTGAATATATGTGTCCAGCTGTCCTTTTTAATGACTTTTACTTTTAGTATTATACCATATTAATTCCCTTGAAGTGGTTGATTAAATAGAAAGTGCAATCCACTACTAAGAAGATATCCTTCAGGATGAGATGAAAAGGCTAAATAATTGTGGTTAGGAATCAGATATGAGAAAGATACCTTTAATTCTGGTCCTCCATGAAGGCAAAGTCCTCGAGGATTCTGGACATCCCATAGCAATAGTATATATGGGATACAATAAAAGTTTCAGGGCAAATAAAATGACAAAGCTCAAGGTAAGCTTTAATGTTCTAGATAACTTAAGATCAAATGCATAAATACTTTGTTTGAAGGCTGCAGAATAATGATCAGTAGTAACAATAATTAACACCAATTCTTTCCTATAGGGAAACCTACATGAAAAAAAAGTTTGACAAGATAGAAATTACTAAATCTGTTTTACAAAAAGTGGCCAAGTGGCTCCAAAGAGCTGTTTCTCCAAAGGTGGATCTTAATAGAGTTTAGCTAAAAATTTTGTTATAACACTTTTATCTCTTCAGAGGAAAGGCAGCATTTAATGAAAAACAGGACAGTTGGCTCAGCGAGTTAAGCGCTCGCTTTGCAGCCCCAGGGACCAAGGATTGAATCCCGGCCCCGGCCTGTGCGAACCCATATGCTGAACTGGGGAGTGCTTCCCATGTGGGAGGCCCCCAGTTCAGTCCCTGCCCTGCATGGCCCCCGCCCACCTGTGTGGAATGAAACCAGTTCGAAAACTGATGAGGTGCAACTACGGAGACTGCTCTGGGCCCTCCCCCTTCTCTGTCTCTCTGTCTGATAAAAACAATAAAATAAATCTTTGAAAAACATTTTTTACACTAAAAAAATGAAATGTTTTTTAACTTCAAAAAGAAAAAAGACTTGGGATGCCAGAACAGTTCAGCAGCTGAGTGCTCACCTCACAATTGTGAGGTCCGGGGTTCGATTCCTGACCCAGCCTGTGCAAACCCATATGCCAAACTGCATCACAACTAGTAACCCCAGAACGTCTTGGTGGCAAAGGTTCTCATCTCCCATGTGAGAGGCCCCAGTCTGGTTCCTGCCCTGTGCAGCCCCATGTTCACCTGTGTGGAACGAAACCATGTTATAATTAATGATGTGCAACTATGGAGACTGCTCGGGGCCCTCCCCGCCCCCCTTACTTTTTCTGAAACAATAAAATAAATATAAAAAATAAAAATAATAATAAAGAAAGCTCACTGGGCTGAGACTTTGCAAGTTATCTTTATTTAAAAAAAAAATACTACTACTGAAAGATACTTGTGGAAATCAAAGAAGCCATCTTAGATTTTATGACTAAAAAACTCACATGTTCCTTGAATTTCGTTTAATAGCAGAAAAAATAATTTCAAAGAGAAAAACTTTATGTATTTGATTAAATCCAATGTACCTCACTTACAGTTGTTCTTTTTTGATTTAAATATAACTTTATAAAGTTTAACATTAGGTTTCTTCTGTAAAACTTTTATATACAAAAAGTCAAGATTATGATGCCCATTAAATTATTGTTTCCTTGCATACACATGCACCCCTAAATAACAACATGTAAGGCACACTAGCTAAACTGAGGAAAAAGGAAGGGTGATCTAGCAGTAATCTCAGGACAGGACAATCACCATCCTGGCACCCTGTCACACATTAGTAGAACACCAGTGTGATAGATCCACCAGCTGAACAGCTCTGCATGGAGTATTCTGATTTAACAGTTTGAATTAAGGAAATAAAGCTGATATTTCAAAAATAGAAGTGAAAAATGAGACAGATTAGATTCAATAAATTAAAATGTATAAATGACATTTTATCTAAAAGTCTGGTATTTTTGTGTTCTACAAATGGGCTCTCATTTAAATATGTTAATATAAAGTTTTTTAAGGATTCTCTTTAAATGTAAAATCTGAATACCTATATAATACCTTCTAAATCCAATTAACTATTATAATCTAAGAAGTGGATATCAATTTAATTTCACTTGTGAGACAATACTTCATTCATCTAGTATGTAAGATTTTTTTTTTTTAATTAATCTTTAATATATTTTTATTTATTTATTTTTATTTTTGACAGAGAGAGAGATACAGAGACAGAGACAGAGAGAGAACTGAACTGGGGGAGCTCCCAGTTCAGCATATGGTTCCGCACGGGCCGGGGCCGGGATTCGATCCCTGGTCCCTGGCGCTGCAAAGTGAGCGCTTAACCCACTGAGCCATCCCGGCTTCCCCTAGTATGTAAGATTTTTTGCAAGTATTTTTAAGCTTTCTATTTTTGAGCAATGTCCAACTGGTTCTTTCTGATAAGCGATGGGAAAGTGTCAGCTACACTAATAAATATACTAGGAACCTGCATTTTCTTGAGGTTTTCTTTGGTCTAGCTGATAACAAAAACAGATTGCCAGTTAACTGGTTTCCTAAGCAAAACTAATTAGGTAGGCAATAAACTTAAAGAGATCCAATATACAACAATTTTGGTATTATATAATTTCACTGAACAGACCTTAAATACATACCTTTTCGTCATATAATAGAAGAAACTTTATATTAAGAGGGTATAAAGTAGTATTTGTAAAAAGATTTTATGTAATTTTACTCTTTAAGTACTTTAGCAATTATCATTATATGTATAATAATCTAATTCATATTAAAGCTTTATACCATATAGTGTTGCATTTGAACCTCTTAATCAAAAGGTCATCAATAACTAGTTAATATATGCATGTTTAAGTGATTAGGGGTAAAGTATAACAATTTTAACTTACTCTCAAATACAATGAAAAATAACGTGGTTAGAATGCTGTATAGTGAGTATCTGATAAAGCAATAGAAAGAACAAATACATCAAAATATTAATTTTAGGACAAAGGTGGGTTTATAGTGTTCACCATACAATTCTTTCATGTTCTGTGTTTGAAATTTTTCATAGGAAAATACTGTCAGAAAGAAGTCATCAATAAAAACAATTTATTACCTCTTCTTCCATCTGCTCAAAGGTAAGCACTTGGTCCATACTGTACTTCATTTACATATGTGAAAAGATATATATCTCCCAAGAGGTTACTTAGCAATTCTTTGTTTAAAATGTACCTTTTGCTCTAGGAATGGATACTCCTTTTCTTCACCTTTTACTGAAAACTTAAGAAACTAAAAAGTAATATGATTAAATCACATAAATTAGTACTTCCTTAAAGTTGAATATAATTTGAGAGAAGGTTGAGTTACAGTTCATTTCTAACATTTTGTAGAAGATTTTATGGTTGTGACCTCAAGATCCAGTCTCTCTTGCTCGTTCTCATTATGCAGTGGTACTAAGGGCTAGAATTATCCTCATGCTTAACCCCAGCTGTAGGCCCTGAATGGGAGAGTTTAAACAGGATAATCACATCTGTGACACACCATGATTGATTCAGGGCTTGCTCAAATAGTTTAGACTAGTGGTTCTCAACCTTTTTTCACTGGTGTACCGCTCTTAAACCCATTTCTATAAATTGTACCCCTCGTTTTTAAAACAGCTGTTTTAATTTATTGACACTTTTGTTCAGTGCCTATCTTAACGTAAAACAGTGAAAATGAGGTAATAGGGTAGGAAAGAAAAATTGCTACACTAAAAGTACAAACCGCAGGTTTAATTTTAAAATATTCATAACACAGTTAAATATTGTTACTGAGTATTTTTCATGTACCCCTGAATAGCCCAGCATGTACCCCCAGGGGTACACATATCACTACTTGGGAACCAATGAGTTAGACTCTTAAAAACTTTTGCTGGAAATTATGGAATACAGCTTCTTATTCTGAACATTATAATACATGTGTATAAGGCCTACCTCTTAGCCATTTAACACAATAAGGTAAAGCTCCTGAGGATAAAAATGATAAGGGCAGAGTCTTGAGAATCAAGGTTAAATGTACCAAGTTGGAACCCAAATCAAATTTTTCCTGAAGCAAGTCCTACTTCTGAACTTTTCAGGTATGTGAGCCAACAAATTTCCTTTATAAGCCATAAGTAAATTCAGAATTGGGTTTTCTGTTATCTGTAAAAACTAAATATTTAAAAAATATGGTTAAGTAAATAAACACAAAAATATAAACAACATAATCTAGGAAATGCTTAAAATAGTGATTCCCAAAGATGATTATGGGAAAAAATAACTTTTGGAGCTTTGTAAACACACAGATTTAGAGAACCCATTTCTGACCCACTGAATTCTAAGTATCTGAGAATAGCGTTTGAAAATTAGTGTAATTTGAAAGCTACACAAGTGGTGATTCTGATATAGCCAGTGTGTAGACATTCAAGTACAATTGAAACAGTCTATTTTAACCATCTCTGAAAATTAACTATTTTTTAACACAAATTAAAAATTTTATTTATGTGCCAATGATTTTAATTCTATTTCCTAAGGATCTCAAATATTATATAAGTTGCATTCATTATAGGATTTACTTAGTATAATTTTACATATAAAAATTGAGAAATATTTCTTTCAACTATCATTGCTAAGGTAAATGTGGTAAATGACCAAGACTCATTAACTTATTTACAGATAGTCTCTACATTTCCAGGAGAAATATTTAAAAACAAAAATTGAGGAAAACTGTCAAGGGTTCTTAAATTAATTTCTTTCAATTCTGCTATCAGTTTCACTTCACATTATTTCTATGTTAGTTTCAGCTGGTCAGTTCCCTGTCTACAGAGGTTAGTTCAATTTTGTACTCAAATCCCTTTCATGGTTAACCTAGCTTTCAAACAGAAAATATTATTTTAAAGTTTAGTAATGTATGATGAGGAACTAAATAAAGTGTTTAGGATCTGAGAAAATTCCACACACATGACGCCTATGACTGAAAATTAAGATAACTATTTTGAAGAAGAAGAAAAAACAAGTATTTGGAGACCAGCAAAATAATTCTTTAAAAACTTAAAAGCATCAATATCTATGAGGAGATATGGCAATGGGTAGGGAAATTTGCTGGAAAATTCTCTAACTTTTTATTTAGCAACAGGTTGGTATACATAGTTAAAAGCTATGTTCTTTAATATAACACATAAATGTATGGAGAGGAATATTTTACTAAGAACCATGAGTCCAGTGTTCAACTACCTAGACTGTTTATTTTGACTTTAGGCATACATATTCACCTGTTTTATCCCAACAACCACGGGAGCTATAATCAGAGAAAGGATGAGGTAGAGACGGATTGAGCCCAGTGTGTGCCACATATTGTTACAGTTGATTGAAAAATCAGTAAAGGGGATGCCGAGATAGCTCAACAGGTTGAGCGCTTGCCTTGCAACTAAAAGTTCCAGAGATCCAGGCCCATACAAACCCATATGCTGAATTGGGGTACATCTCCCATGAGAGAGGCCCTCAGTTGGGTTCCCACTGTGTGTGGCTCCATATCCACCTGTGTGGAATGAAACTATATTGAAACTTATGATGTACAACTATGGAGACTGCTCTGGGCCCACTCCCCCTTCTGTCTCTCTCTCTCAAGAAATAAAATAAATCTAAAAAGAAAAATAAATGAAAGAAAGGAGAGAAAAGAAAGAAACAAAAATAAAAAAAAGATCAATAAATTCTGTAGTTAGCAGGAAAAAAAAGTGAAGATGTATTTGTGCAGAGTATATATGGTCACAGTAGAAAGTGAATATTTTAATCACAGGCATCTTCAACTATATCTACTATATGGCAACATATTATTGAAAAAGTTGAACAATTACATGTGGTACCTAAAGCTGGAAGATTGAAGAGAAAAATGTGAAATGTTTTATCTATAGCTCTTAGCAACATGTTTTTACAAGTTATATTGCAGCAAAACTGAGATGAATATGTTGGTAAGTTAATTTGAACAAGTTTTTGGGAGAAGAGTGGAGTTTAGTAGTATAGAATCTAAGAAAACACTGTAGAGGTAAGAGAAGAGGCAGGAGTCCAGGTTTGTTTAACTCACCAACTTAGTCAACCTCATTTTTTAAAGAGAAATTGTAATAGGCATACCTAAGAATCCATTCTTATTTATTTGTTTCTTTATGTATGTTTTTAATGCTGGTTATAACTTACCCTATCTTGCCACAGGAAAGACACTTCCTTAGACAGGAAAATAGCAGATTTTAAAAGCCGTGCTACAAGCCATAGGCTTTTAATATTCTCTACAGTCACATAATTTGCTTAGAAGTTTTTGGGGTTTTTGTTTGTTTGTTTGTTTTTTAAACACAATTTAAACAGCCAACTCTCTCATGTACTAAATGCATACATGAGGGGAGTACAAAGCACCCTAGATCAGAATGCAAATATAAAAGCATCTTGTCTATTATTTACATCTTGCATACTTTTTCTCTAGCTTTTTAGTTTTCAAAATTTTCAAATCTATTTTTTTATTGTTAAATTTATTAGGGTGGCATTGGTTAATAAAAATTACATAGGTTCCAGGTGTACAATTCTATAGTACCTCATCTATGTATTACAATATGTGTTTACCACCCAGAGTCAGCTTTCTTTCCATCATCATATATTTAGCTCCCCCTTCTCTCCTCTCCCACCCCACCACCTACAGAAGAGCTAAAATAATATATCAATAGCCATATGCCCTCTAGCTATACTCACCAATTACCATATTTGCTTTCATTCTATTTATGTATATCTTCTGAAAAATTTGAATGTAAATTGCAGCTAAGACATTTTACTACTGTATATTTCAGCACATAGCTCCTAAGAATAAAGAGCTTTCTTACATAACCAAACGCCACTACAACACCTAAATTAATATTAGTTCCATAGTATTATACATTGACCATGTAGTTGCTATTCAAATGTCCCTAAAAGTGCCTAAAGTGTTTATTACTGTCCAAAATTGAATTAAGGTTCATGGTTACATTTGGTTATTATATCTCATTAGCCTCTTATAATCTATAGCAGTTCCTCTGCCTTGTTTGTTTTTCATGACATTGTTAATATTTTTCAAGAGTTCAAGTCTATAAATTGTGTATTATCCTAGTTGAAATAGAAAAATTTCCCATTCCAGCAAAACTCCAAGTACAGTGCTGTTTTTATTCCTTTCTTTAAATCAAGCAGGCAGTGGAGTACAACAAGTATATATTTAATGGTTGGATTAAGGAAGTAAGTATAGAACACATGGGTACAGAAACAAGTATCTGAAGGAAACGACTGAGAAAATTTATAAAAATCGCACTAGAAGACAGCATGTAAATATGATACTGGTAAATATTTATTTTATTAGTTACATATAGTTGATAAAAGATAAACCTAATAAATATTAGTTACAACTTTTTTTGCAGACTAACCTACAGATTTAACTTTTCAGTCCTCTGAGGTCCAAAGAACTCTCTCCTGTATTTGACATCACTTTAAACACACACAAGAGCCTTACAGCCTGTCATACGTCTCTTCACAAAAATACTCTACGAAGTAGGCAAAATTCCAAAAAAAAGCATAGGGTTAGTCACAAAGAAATCTCTAAGAAAGAGCAGACTTATCATAAAAGAAAGCATGAGACAGCCACTCATTAAGCTTCATCTTGCTCACTGAGACAGCGCTCACAGCCAGAAAACTGTAGCTAAAATTCTGTAGCTACATACCTAGACCTGTCATTTTTTAATATCCTTTTTCCATGTCATGGGGGTTATCATCTCAGGCAAAGAGTCACCTCCACTTTTGCTTCTTCACTGTGTTTTTGTTTTTGATACCACAATGTTAAACTCCAAATCGGTGTCCTACTGTAGTGTGAAGCAGCTTTTGCCTTACCTTTTCTCTGTGAGGAAAGGATATATGGTGCTATATACTTGCATCCCAGTTACTAATGATAAACACTGTCATGCTTGGCTGAGTTATGGCCTGACAGGACTTCTGTGGATTGCTGCCTTGGGATACCAAGACTTTTGAAGAATTAGTTCCAAAAAGACTTTCTAGGTTTCATAAACATAATTTCATCACTTTGTCATTTTATTATCCATCACTTATTTCTCTAGATAGTTTCTGCCAGCTTGGGAACTATTATGGTCTAGACCTATTATTTCCATACTCTGGATTCTTGTCACCACTTCTTTCTCTTAGCAAGACTTTCTCTAGATTGATAAACTAATAATAAGTCCTCTTTTTTGGTATAGCCTCTTTGTGTACTGTCCTCATAGGTGGCTTGACCTAAGCATAGCCTGACTTCAATAGCATTAGAGGATTAAACAGATTCAGTGCTGGCTAACTAGGAAACAGCCAAGGGTAGAAATTAGGTTTCATTCCTAGTCTCATATTTGTGAGATAAATCACAGTAGGATATATGCCAGATATTTAAAAATTGTGTTGCTTATTTTATGTTATTCATGTATCTTTTTCTAGACCCTCTCTAAAGAGTGATAGTAAGCCAAAGTTGAGGAATACAACCATTTCTCATGTACCCTCCTTAGCATCAAGTAACCAGATGGCTCCTATATATTCATTTCACTGATAAAACATGCTCTTCTCTCACCTGTTTAAAGAACCCATGTAGAACTGATTTTGTTAACAAGCATTTCTATCAACTTATTAGACTATTAGAGTATTAGAACTTGACTGGGACCCAACCATTTTTGTTGACTAAGTATAGAAAGTTGGTGTGAAAAACAAATTATAATTACTTATAAATTCAGTAATCCCTTCCCATATGAAGCCGAGAGAGAGAGAGACCAAGGTACAAAAAAATAAAACAAAAACGAATCAAAGATAGCTTGTTAAAGATAATATCAATAACATTTTATACACTTCAGATTAATAACTCATACTATAAAATTAACTTCCTTTCTCAACAATTTCAATGAAATGATTTGGCTTGGTTAGGAATAATACAGTTTTTTTAAGTCATTTTTCTGCTGCATATATTCCTCCATCAAATACTCATCACCTTTAGTTTATAACTTGGAATTCACCTTTTGTACAGAAAAATTAAAATGCTTGCGTGGGGAGGAAAGTAGAAAAAAATTTTAATAAAAAAGAATAAAGAAAATCATTTTTATTCATACTTCAAAGAATTAATCAATGTTAACATCTTCGAATATGTGCAGGCAGTGTTCTGTTTGAAAGAAAAATAACTTTCTGTAAAATTATATATGTTCACCTTAAACAACTTCAGCAAAGCAAAAAAACAAAGTGAAAATTAAATCTTAAATTTTAGCTAAAATTGATAGAAAAAAGAAAGTATAGTGAATGAAAAGTGTTCTTCAATACAAGAGATATAATTTTCTTTAAAAAACCCCAACTTTAAGAAAAGTGATTACAAAAAAAGTCAATTTTTATTTATATATTTTAAATCTGGTATTATCTTGCTGTAAAATATTCAGACTTGCTTTCAGCTCCCTCCCTCCAGATTGTTAGCTATTTTGATCGTCAAAGTTTGTAAGAAAAACACTCTAGCCTGTAACCATTATTCCTGTATTCGTTTAGTATTAGTTATAAATTTAAATTAATCCAATATTCACCACCCATCTTTTCAAATAGTGCCCATATTTCTTAGTTCTTTATTTTGACTTGTTTTAAGCTGGACTTCACTATCCTGTTTTTTTAAAGAAAGGGTAATGAGAATGGTATCCCAGCAATCTTTTCATACTGGAAAATGCCAACCTGTTTCTTCAAGTATTTGAATAGCATCTTATTTGGCTCTAATATTTTTGGGTTACCCAAACTCAGAATTTTGTAGTCTAGCACTAAGATAACTTTCTGTGATGATGGAAATGTTCTCTATCTGTACTGTCTGATATAGCAGTTAGGAGCTACCATATAATGAGTCTATTGAGTAACTGTAACCAAGAAACTGATTTTAACTTTAATCAATTTAATCAATTTAAATTACCACAAGTGACTAGCTGCTATCATATTGCAGAGTGCAGCCTAGCCATTACTCAATTGGTTTCTGGCATTAAACACACTTTGAGAAATTTGGAGGACAAGTCTTCATCTTCCCATACAACTTTGTAGGTAATTTGCTCTAAGTATTTATGGAGCATTCTGTGTTAAAATTTCCTAGAACAAAGTGGGTGTTCTATTAATTTGTATATTTGAATCTTCTTCAATTTCAGGGACCTTCTTCTCTTGTTTAGATATGTTTTTTAAAGATTTATTTTATTGTTTGAGAGGAGGTGAGAGAGAGAGAACGAGAGAGGAGTGGGGAGGGCCCAGAGCAGTCTCCATAGTTGTACATCATTAGTTGTGACATAGTTTCATTCCTCACAGGTGTATATGGAGCCGTGTGGGGCAGGAACCGAACTGGAGGCTTCCTGCATGGGAGGCAAGAACCTTCCCTGCCATCCCAGGGATTATCAGCTGTGCCACAGTTCAGCATATGCGTTTGCATGGGACTGGGCTGGGACCTGGATTCAATCCCTGGACCTGGTGATTGCGGGCTAGTGCTCAGCCTACTGAGCTATCCGGACATCCCCCAATTGTTTATATTTTTTAATACACCTTCTTTCCATTTGTTGTGGGGCACCAGTTATCCTCACTGTTAGATTATCTATGATCTGTACCTCTTAGCTAATACTTTTTTAATATATATATTAAAAAAAAAATTTTTTTTAATTGTTTTAGACAGAGAGACAGAGACAGAGAGAGATAGAGAGAAGGGGGAGGGCCCAGCGCAGTCTCCATGGTTGCACATCATCAGTTTTTGACATGGTTTCATTCCACACAGGTGGGCGGGGGCTGTGCAGGGTGGGAACTGGGCTGGGGGCCTCCCTCATGGGAAGCACACCCTAGTTCAGCATATGGGTCAACCGGGGCCGGGATTTGATCCTTGGTCCCGGAGCCTGCAAAGCACAGTGCTTAACCCACCGAGCCATCCCGGCTTCCCCTTGTTTTATATTCTTAATCTCTGCATTCACTGTGACTATCTTAATCTTTTCTTCCATGCTAATATTCCACTTTTTGTAATTATCTGTTGAACAGACTATTCTTTTGTGGTTTCAGCAATGACATATTAGCCTTCAATTTGTTTCCTTAGTAGTAGTATTATCCTCCTTTTTACCTCATTATATTTTTTATTATCTTAAGATATCTTAATTTTATTGAATTCATTTTTATTGAATTCAGTTGTTTTATAGTTCAAAACAATTATAATCATCCTCTTATCCTTGAATTATCTTTCTTCTTGGTTGGGATCTTTTCTCATGATATTTTTTTCCCCTTTCTCTTCTCTAATAATATAAACCAAGTTGCTGTACCATTTTTTTCTCATCATGCTCATGGGTAGGCAACTGTCCAGATATTCCAAATGCTTTAATAATATGGGCTACTTATTGCCTCTCTTTGCACCATATTGAAAATCTATCTTCTCTGCCCTTCAAACTCAAGTTTGTTCTCACTTTTCTATAGTGTGAGGGATAGTACAGGGAAAAGAACCTACCCATATTTTCCGGTGTATAAGACAACCGGGCGTGTAAGACGACCCCCTAATTTTACAGTTAAAACATAGGTTTAGGCCTATATTCGCTGTATAAGACTACCCCCTATACGCCGGAAAATACGATAGGTAAACAAGGGCTCTACTAATTATCCTGCATTTTTGTTAAACATAATATCATGCATAACCTCACTGGGAGGATATACATCAAAACCTACATTTTAGGATTCAAATCATTTCCCAAATTCAGTGTGTTGTCCCAGTGCCTTCACTTTAGTTAAGATTCGTATGTTCACTTTCTAATCTCTTACACTGAGTTGTTCCTTCCAGAAGTTTCTACAACTCCTCAGTCAGGAAATTACACACTCATTTTCCTTCTCACCACATTTAGGATATGAACTAATCCTTGGGAGATTTTGCTGTCTTACCTATATAGCTTGGTGAGGGGGGCAGCAGAGGGGAGACAGTTGAGGTTGGCATCCAAGCCTAGCTAGGTCTCTCTGTTGTAAAATAGCCTTATTTCTTTCCTTTGTTGTCACTTTTAAAATTTATTGCATCAGGTTATGACTTTTTTTTTCCCCTCTCGATTTAGTTTTGTGGGAAAGCATATGCCAAAAAACAAAACAAAACTATTTACTATTTTGTTAGATGGTTGGGGTAGAAAATTAAGGGAGCAGTTTCAATCTATCTCTGGGGGAGCATTTATTTAAATAAATAAATCTTTACAGTACTTAGAACCTGCTACCTGCTCTTAATGGCAGAGAACAGCTAGCTCTCTTATACATGGCTGTTTTCTACCTCCTAAAATTCATTCAGCGAATACTTTTTGAGCACCTGTTACATGCCAAGGCACAAGGCATAATACAGCAGTACCAGTAAATAAAACAAACAAGGTTCTAATATATATGGGTATGGATTAATTTTTAAAGTGAAGATAACTTCACAAACTGGTAAGAGCTATTAATAATAAAAAAGCACGATGATGAAATAGAGAGTAACAGCATGAAGGGACCACTTTATGAAGGTGGTCAGGAAATATCTCAGAGTTGGTGACTTTTACTTTCAGATCTAAATGAAGGAATCGGCCCCAGAAAGATCAGGGAGCATAGCATCCCAAATGTAGGAAGAGCAAGAGTGAAAGCCTTAATGTAGGAATGAAAGATCTTGGTTCAAGAAACAAAAGAAAGGTTGGTGTTGCTGAAACAAAGGGGTGTGTGTGGCTTATGATGCAGTCAAAGAAGGCAGGAACCAGACAACTCAGGGATTTTAAGGCCAGAGGAGTGTAGCACTTTTGTTAGGTTGACCACATTTTCTTAGCTGCTATTTTCTATAACTATTTGTAACTTCTAATTCTTATTTCCATTCTAGTAACAGTTACTTTTAAATGTATGTGCATTAAAAAAATTACAATTGTAATCGTGTAAATTCATATAGTATAAAAAGTGAACTCCTGCCCCTGACTCTTTTGCACTAAGTCCTTTGCTCTTCCTAGAGAGAATATCATAAACAGTCTTGATAGTTATCACATCAGACGTTCCAATGTATTTAAATACATACATACATGCATGCATACATATGTATATATATACATAAACACATGCGAATACACATAATACAGACATACACATACTTTTTAAACACATGCAAATAGAATTATGACATACATCCTGTCTATAATTTGCTTTTCTTACTTAATATATCCTACAGATCTTTCTTTATTCTTTCTTAAAGCTACAGACCACTCCAAGTATGGATTTACTACAGTTTAAGCATTCTCCTATTGAAGAGTAGTTAGCAATGTTTTTAAATAATAGAAACTATGTGGGATTTATGCATCTATCTTAAGAAGTTACATAAAGAACACAAAATAAATCTAAAATAGAAGGAAACAATAAAAACAAGAATAAAACAAACAAACAAAAATGGTGGCTTACTGTTTAAATTTGCATTGTTTACCAGTGTTATAATTTACTAGCTAGTAGTACTAGAAGTATTGGAAGTACCATTGTTTTCTCCTTTCTTTAATGCTTTGCAGATGTCTAACATACCACCCAATTCTCAACTGAAACATAATTAGTTATTAAATTTTTATATAAGTTTAGAATAGGAAATCAGTACTTAATATACTGTGACATTTTAAGCCTCACAAATTAAAACTTAAAACATGGTTTACAAATAGACATCACACCCTTAAAGGAAATAACAGAAACAATTAGTAATCTCTCTATGCTCTCTTCTTAGAGATTTCAAAATAAATCTAAGGTTATACATAGGATGTGGGTTTTCACTGGGAGTAGTATTACAGAAGGTTTGTGGTATTAGAAGGGTCATGACACAATGCAGGTTGCTTAGTCTCAAATGCAAGTATAAAGTTTACATTTTAAAAATATTTTAAATTATACTCAAAGATAAAAAAATGTAACAAAAAGAGATTATGCTACATAAAGATATAGCCAAGCTCTTTCTCCTTTGCAAAAGTTACACTATTTTAGAGACCATAAAAAGGCAATACCGTGACTGTTTTAAAGGTTAAATAATACTTTTTTTCAAGGCTATATTATGAAACTATGTTCAACGGTCACAGAGGCAACCATATTAACTTGCAGCAGGGCCCAATTTCTAAATCCTAATTTGATATTTTCAATTCATATATTAAAGTAAAATATATTAACAAATTATAACTGCACATAAAATATGGTAGAAGAAATCCCAGTGATTTCAGTAAATCTGTGACAACTGATAAGAAATCACTGATTAATTAACATAACCTTAATAGCAACCTCTAAGCTTTAGTAAGTTTAGGAAGTTATTACTGATTTATATTTTGCCCCAAGACAAATTAATCAGAATAGTAAATGTGGTAAATGGTAGCCTCTCTGTGACTTCAAAGTGACTCATTTGAAACACCCAAAAGCAAATCATACTCATATTGTGTATTACTGGTAAGTTTCTAAAACAGTTTCCTGTAATTTAAAGTGATGGGCAAAAAGGTATGAATATTCTTTAGTTTTTGGTAACTAGAGAAAATTAAAGTACATATAAATATTTTTTAATACAATAAGGTAAATTAAAAAGAAAAACAAATCATAATCGTTTTCTTAATGCTAAGATAATTAATTCCTTTTCAGAGGTCTCTCTCTCTCTCTCTCTCTCTCTCTCTCTCTCTCTCATGTTTCTTATAGGACCAGCTACACCACCACATGAAAAATCAGCATTTCTACAAGGTCCAAAAGCTAGAAAATATTTTATAAATTATAGTTTAAATGGAAATGCATTAATTTTGTAACCAATTCTTTAAATTCTATATAATTCTAGGGGTTCCTAAAAACCATGGAATTACAGAAACTTTTTTTTTTTAAATAGACTCTTTTACAGTTTTAGATTTACAGAAAAATTGAGATTAAGTTCCCATTTATCTCCTACACTATTTCCTCTATTATTAGCATCTTCCACTAGTATGGTCAATTTATTATAATTAAGAAACTAATACTGATACAGTTTTATTAATTGAAATCCATAGTTTACTCAGATTTCCTTGTTTTTCTTGTTTTTGTTTTTGAACTCAGTGCCCTTTTTCTGTTCTGGGATCCTATGCAGAATACCATATTATGTTTAATTGTCATGTCCCATTAGGTGGCTATTGGCTGCGATACTTTCTCAGACTGTTTATTTTTGATGACCTTGACAGCTTTGAGGAGTACTGATCAGACATTTGGTAGGATGTCCTACTATCAAAATTTGTCTGGTGTTTTTCTCATGGTAAGCTTGGGGTTCTAGGTTACTGGAAGACCACAAAGTTAAACTGCCATTTTTATGATACCATATCATAAAATGTGAGTTATGACTGTTGATGTTGACCTTAATCATCTGCGTGAGGCAGTGTTTGTTGAGTTTCTCCACTGTAAAGCTTCTCTTTTTCTCCTACCCTTTCCATACCTTTGGAGGGAAGTCACTATGCATAGCCCATATTTAAGGAGTAGGGCTTTATACTTCCCCTTCTTGAGGGCAGAGTTTTCGAAATTTTACATAGAGCTTTCTCTCTCCCCACCCATTAATTTATTCAATCATTATATCAGTATGGACTGATGCATATTTATTTTATACTTTGAGCTATAATCCACTGCTATTTTAAATATTGTTCCAACTTTGCTGATAGGGAGCTCTTTTAGTTGGCTCCTTTTTGTCCTTCATACTTCTATTAATGTAGAGTTTTGTTTTGTTTTTGAGTACTTCTTTACTTTCTGGTACTACAAGATGGTTCAGGCTCATCTTGTATATTTCCTGCCCTAGTCCTGGAATCAGTTATTTCTCTGAGGAGCCTTGGTTTCTTTTACTTGAAATGGTATTAGACACAAAGATTTGCATGCTGGGTGTACAAAAACTAATGTTTTAATAACACCAAGAGAATCCCTGATATTATGGTACTTAACAGTCTAACTTTCCTTTACTACCTTCACATGCTACTATGAACTGGTTTTGGGTATCTGAATGATATCCTTCATTACTAGATACAGTTTATCTTCAAAACCTCTAGATATTTAATTTCCTTTATATTAAAATGCATACTAAAGTTGGATACCAAAGAATCGTCTCAGGGGAAGCCGGGATGGCTCAGTGGGTTAAGTGCTCACTTTGCAGCCCCGGGGACCAAGGATCAAATCCTGGCCCCGGCTCATGTGGACCCATATGCTGAACTGGAGAGTGCCCCCAGTTCAGTTCTCACTGGGGTGAGACCCCAGCCCAGATCCTGCCCTGTGCAGCCCGGCACCCACCTGTGGAATGAAACTATGTGGAAAAACCAATGATGTGCAACTATGGAGACTGTTCTGGGCCCTCTCCCTTCTCTCTCTCTCTCTCTCTCACTCTCTCTCTCTCTGTCAAAAACGATAAAAATCTTAAAAAAAGAAGAAAAAAAAGAATCATCTCAGAGTATGTTAGTAAAAAAAAAAAAAAAAATTAACTGAGTTTTTTAATACTTAATGACTAGATTGCAAGCTGAGTAAAATATTCTATATACTTAACTTCCTTTGTAGAGAATTAGTGTTAAGACTGGATAAGATTACATAATAGTTATTTTTCTAATTTAAAAAATGTTTAAAATGTTGAGAAAATTGTCAAAAAGGAAAGATGTTCTAATTTTAAGTAGGTTGTTCAAAACAAAAACCACCATGCTTCAAGGGGGAAAACATCTTCCAAAAAGAGGTTTGTTAGTCAAGAGTAGGCATATAAACTACCACCTGTTATGAAACTGAACAAATTACCTCAGAAAACTGGAAAGCACAAACTGATCACCAAATTTTAAGATAAACTCCATTATTTAGTAAAGTCATGATAATGTAACACTACTGAAGTATATAATATTTTAAAGTTCAATAGTAAAGATTTTATCACTTCCTCTCCATCTCTCTCAAAACTACATACTGATCTGGGC
>PVKE010019400.1:0-28524 GCA_004027555.1 Craseonycteris thonglongyai | reverse complement strand
CTGAGGTGTGCATTGTGTTTGATGTGGTTCTTTTTGCTTTATGCATGAGGCTGTTTTCCCTCTGGGGGGTTGCCTATCAGATGGGCTTCTCTTTATTTTTTCTTTTGGACTCAGTTATGGGAGAAGGAGATTTTGGGAGAGGGTTGGAGGATGCAGGCAGCTTCTGTGTCCTGGGGCACTTCAGGTTGCTGTCTTAGCTGTTAGATAGCAGGGTAGTAAAGGTGTGGCCAGGGGTGGGGGCATGTGAGTAGGAGCTAGGGCGGGCCTGAGACACAGTAGCAGATTCCTCTTTCAGCAGGGGGGCTGGTGGTTCAGTGGGGGCGGGGCGCAGTAGCTCTGGTGTTTCCTCCTCCTGGCTGCCCTTCCTTCAATCGTATCTGTAAGGCAGGCCCTCAGGGCAGCACTTGGATGGGCTGGGGCTTGGCAGAGGCCCTGGTCGGCCACGCAGTCCCGCGCACAAGCAATGACACCGTGGAGACCCGGCAGGCAGCCCAGTTGCGCGCGGTCCGCAACGCCCCAGAGGCCCGGTGGGCAGGACGCCAAAAGCCCAGCTGCGCGCTCGCGAGCAGGCAGCCGCGCTGCAGCGGCCCGGTGGGCAGGGCGTCGAAAGCCGGTCCCGGGCACAGGCAGTGGTGCTGCGGCAGCCTGGTGAGCACGGTGCCAAAAGCTGTGTAGCGCACTGGAGAGCAGGCAGCGGCGCTGCGGGGTGGCCCAGTGGGCGGGGCACCGAAAGCCCGGTGCGCGCACGCAGTGATGCGCAGCGGCCCGGTGGGCGGGGCGCCGAGAGCCCAGCCGCGCACTTCCACGCAGGCAGAGTCGCCACAGCGGCCTGGTGAGCGGGGCACCAAAAGCCCAATTGCGCGCTGGGAAGCAGGCAGCGGTGTCGCTGTGGCCCGGTGGGCGGGTCACCGAAAGCCCAGTTGCACGCTGGCAGCGGTGTCACTGCGGCCCGGTGGGTGGGGCGCCGAAAGCCCTGTGCACACAGGCCGTAGCTCAGGCGGCAGCTGCTCTACGCTCCCGGCTCTGCCGCGACCACCGGATTCACTCCAAGCACGTCCAGTGCAGCTATGCCCACTCAAGCCCAGCCCTCACTCCAAGAGCCCTGTCCTCAGAAGGCGCTCCCTCACAGTCAATCTCCTCCGTAAATCGGGGGTGCTGAGCTGTTGTGGGCTGGTGCCCTGCTCTCACCCCGCCCGCCGGGAAGTGCAGCCGCCCTGCTCCACAGTCCCTGTTCCACTTTAGGCTCTGTGATCTGATTCGGGCACTGTGTGCTGTCCCTTGAGTTCGGATGTTAAATTGTCCACAGTCTTGTGGGGATTCCACGCTCCCTAGGTCTCGGCTTCCAGCCCGCCCTCGATCCAGCTCCACTTTGACCATAGTCCCCCAATCCCCCTTTGTTTTTGCCAGCCCCGGGCCGCGCTCCGAGTCTCTGTCCCGAACCGCTGCTTCCCTTTACCTCTCCCGTTCTCCCTTTTTTTCTCTAACCTTTGTGTTGTTCTGCGTTGTGTGGTTCTCTTAGTTGAGGTTTCTTCTCAGGGTTTCCCCTGTGGATTCCCCTCTGTTCCCAAGGCCCTTCCCAGGCAGTTATCGGCGTTCTCCTCTCATGCCACCATCTTGGATCCTCTACACTTCTTAACAAAGAGATGAACACTAGAAGTCGACCAGTGATTCCTAGAAAGTTTTACTTTCTTAATTTAAATGCCGCCTTTCTTCTCCCTTCCTATTCCTGCCTAGAACACAGAACTGAAGCTTGAAGCTGACTCATCCATCTTGTAATGAGAATGAAAGCTACATGCTGAGTATAATGAGACAGAAATATAAACATTCCTTGAAGATAGTATTGAACAGCTATAGCGGTCCTGCTGTGTCTTTTCTATTTAGTGATTTCATCTTTTAATTACATGTCTTATGTATCTGCCTGGTTCGTATTTGCAAATTATTTTACTCTACTCTTTTGTTTCAGATAGCTTTTAAATCATCCCATTTTATTTTCCATTCCAATCTGAGTCTTTGACTTTTTACTCACATAATTAAGCTCATTTACATTTGCAATCATCATTCTTGCATGTATGTATTTGGTTGCAAGATGTAGAAATTCATCCTGAATTAGCTTAACAGACAAAATGAAAATGCTATGGCTCCTGCAACCAAATAAGACAAGAAAGAGTGCAGCTAGAGGACCTCTGAGCAGGAGTCTTGGCATTACCAAGACTCTTCCTCTGCCTCCCTTTCTTGTTTCTGACTACTTTTGTCCACACACACAGCACTCCATATGTTTTCCCAACTTTATCTTCAAAGTGAACAAACCCTTTTGTGCAGATCCTGCTCAGCAAACCCAGGAGAAGGAGTATAATGTTCATAGTTTTTGCCTGATGTCTAATACACCTATATGCTAGACCAGTTTCCAGGGCTGGAGGGTGAGTGTGTGGGGATGAAAAGCTTCTAGGATTGACCCAATTTAAGTCAGATTCACTCTTAGATAATCTAGAGCGGGGGTGGTGAACCTATGGCACCTGTGCCCAAAGTGGCACGCGGAGCAATTATTTCGGCACGTGGAGCTGGGAGGGCGCTAAGGGCAATTTCACTGTGAGTTTAGATTACAGGGTCCAAATAACAACTGAAATTGATCTGACTAAGTTGCAGATGGGAAGACAAAGAAGAGCACCGTATAAGTTTTTTAATTATAAGGAGTACTTTTCTGTTGTATTACTTGCTTTGGTTGATGCCAACTGTCAATTTATAGCAATAGATGTTGGGTCATATGGAAAAGAGGGGGACAGTGGAATTTTTGCGAAGTCTGTCATGGGGAAACAAGTGCTTTCGGGAAATATATTTCCTCCAGATGAGAGACTTCCCGGTTCGAATAAAGTAGTGCCCTATGTTATAGTTGGAGATGAAGCTTTCAGATTACACAAACATGGCATGAAACCATACTGTAAAATAACAGCTCGAGGAGAAAAATCTAAAGTCATCTTCAACTACAGGTTAACTCGTGCTCACAGAGTAACAGAAAATGCGTTTGGGCTATTGAGTCAAATTTTTCGAGTATTCTACTCTCCCACTGCTGTCACACCTGAAACATGTGAACAACTTGTAATTGCAGCAAGTGCAGCTTGTGTAATGTTAAAAACAACAAAATATAAACCTGATGTGATTCATCTGTCTTCCTCTGCACAACAACAGAAATCACCCTAACAATGATAGAGGAGTCTTTAATTTTCATGGGTACTCCGTGCATTTGACGACTAATGTTTATTATTATAATTTAATTCTGTCACGTTTTTTTCTTTTTGTTTCGTATAAATTATGAAAACACAGGATGTTTCAGAAAAATCTTCAAGACATATTTTTAAACTATTAGAAATAGATACTTAAAAATCCAAGTATCCAAATTATAATTTTATTATAATATCATGTTATTCTACACCAAATAAAATGTAATAAATGACTGATAGAGATTTTCTATGGTATTTAATTTATATAATTACCTTTGTTATGCACTCTAATAAAATAAACTCCAAAACAAATAACTGTGAATACAATTTAAAAAATTATTGTTTTTTTGTTATAAAAACATCCTATGCCTCTTATAGACATAAAAATAATCGATACCTCTATCTCACTTTATTGGTTGGCACACGAGTCAAGCGAGTATACTCTTATTTCATAAACTTTGGCACTCAATCGCCAAAAGGTTCGCCACCCCTGATCTAGACCAAGTAAATAAGATTATGTGAAATGATGTTATCTCCATTTGAAGTCTGTGCTTAGAGGAAAATTAGGGGCTTGGGTACTTTTCTCACAAAAATGCAGGAGTGCTGAGTAGAAAAAGAGATAAATGACCATTTTAATTGTTACAGAAATAAAATATCTTCTTTTATACTTCCTGGATTTTAATCTGTTTCTTCATTTTAGATATGGACTACTAGTTTGTTTTTATTCTCTGAAAATTTTAAGAAGGAAAGTGTTCTATTTTAATTACGGCATTCTTAGACTTTGCCATCTAATTATTAAAATTGAGAGCAACAGAACTTTATTCCCCTTTATGAAGAAGGCGAAACCCAGGGCTTTGTTCATTTGGTGAAATTTCTCCTTTCTTTCTTATGTTTGCTTTTTGTTTTTCTTTTTCATTTAGACTGTAGTCATAAATTGATTCATTGTCTTTGTGTTAAAATTCAGGTATGTCCAACCTGTGGCCCAGAACAGCTTTGATTGAGGCCCAACACAAATTCTTAAAACAGCATGAAAATTTTTTTTGTGACTTTTTTTTTTTTAGCTCATCAGCTATTGTTAATATTAGTGTATTTTATCTGTGGCCCATGACAATTCTTTTTTGAAAATAGCACAGGGAAGCCAAAAGTACACTGTGTTAAACAGTATAAGCTATCTGTTTCAGTAACTTTATTTCAAATTTATACACTATTTGTATAAATTCAATTTATTTCTATATAGTTAACTTATTGATTGTTCCAATCCCTTGAGCCACTACTTTTGTTTCCTTGAATTTAAATTTTGATTAATATGTTGGGGTTATGAAGCAGGCCTATAGGACCTTTATTTGGGAAGACAATCTCTTATACTTTTGGAGTTCTTTGATGCTAAAATGTCATTCCTACCTGATAATAGATGGCATGGGTATCTCAGAATGGGTAGATCGTCTATGCCTTTAGTTACTGAGTCATGGTCACTGTGGAAACAAGTAATGAGCGAGAACAAGGTTCTTATATTTCAATCTTTCTTCAAAGACAGACAGGCAGGACTGCTTTGTTTCCTAACAGTATCTGCCTATATCTTTTATTTTACCACATGTTTATAGAAGATTTTCCTCATTTAATATATTTTCCTGGTTAATTAGGAGGGAATTTGGAACAGGCTTTTTGTTTGTTTGTTTGTTTGTTTGTTTTGGTTTTTTAATTGTTGTTTTCACCATTTTAGGTAAAAGATGAGATTCGTTCTGATTCTCAATCAGGTTTGGCAGCTTCAGCGTATGAGCAAAGAAAACCGATGTTAGGGATTTCCTAAGCTTGCAGTCTGGCAAACAGGCTATGGCACAAATTTACATACTATTCAGAGAGAGTCCAGTCTAGTGTTCAAACAGGAGCACTACAGGCAAGCTGATTATCATAGAGTCAGACTGGGTAAGAAGGTAAATGAAATCGCAGCAGGTAGATATTATGAAAGAAAACAGAAAAGTAAAGAATTTATTATTGGATAAACAGGATCAGTAGCAGTGAAAGAATGGGATACCATGATCAGAGAGGGAAATACCAGAATTAAAAATTACATTACATATTAACTGCTCATATCCCTTAATTCAACGATTCAATTTTATTCTACATTCAAATTTTATTTGGATGTCAGTCATTATTAGTTTGATGCCATTGGTCCATTACTGGGTTGTCTTTCTATTGTATAATTTTTTTTAAGATGTATTTTATTGTTTGAGAGAAGGTGAGAGAGAGAAAGGGGGGGGGGGGCAGGAAGCGCCCAGAGCAGTCTCCATATTTGTACATCATTACTTGTGACATGATTTCATCCCACACACGTGGATGTGGGAACCGAACCGGAAGCTTCCTACGTGGGGGGACGAGAAACTCTGCCGCCATCCTGGCAGTTACCGGTTGTACCGCAGTTCTGTATGTGGGTTTACATGGGTCGAGCTTGGATTTGATCCCCAGATCTCATGATTACAAGACAAGCACTCAACCTGGCCTCCCGTATATTGTATAATTTTAAAATCATTTTATCTCTGGCTCATACACATGTTGTATTGTTTACTTTCATAAGCTAGAGTACTTACTCAAGCTTTCTAGTTTTCTTCATGGAAACCTACCCTAATTAAGAGTCATGGATAAGATACCCATTTCCCCCCACTAAGAACAATGCCACCTCTGTTTCAACCATCAGCTCTGTTTTTAATTTTTATTCTCAATGCAACCAATACACCAAAAATTTTTGTAATTATGCATATACAGGGAGAACAATTCAAACATCTGTTCTGAAGTGGAGAAGGATAGACTAATATTAACTCTAACTTGGTAAACACATACTTGCTATGCATGCTACAGATCATTCAGAATGATGAAAAAGCTCTTTGTGATTCCCTGATTACATAATTGAGCTTTATAATTTATGTTCTATACATACACTGCAAAACATTTCATAGACTGCCTAGTTGTGACTGTGGCAAAGCCCATCTCAAACTCTGGCATTTAAATTCCAAGTTGTGTCTTTGTACTATTCCCATGGCATCTTTTATTTGTGTCTTACCTGCTGCCTTCCAAGACTATGATTTTCTTTTTCTTTTTTTTAAGATTTATTTTATTATTTTTGACAGAGAGAGAGACAGAGAAAGACAGAGACAGAGAGAAGGGGGAGGGACCAGAGCAGTCTCCATAGTAATACATTATCAGTTTTCGACATAGGTTCATTCCACACAGGTGGGCAGGGGGCCATGGATGGCAGAAACCTGGCAGGGGCCTCCCACATGGGAGGCATGCCCCCATGAGCTGTGGGCCAAACCTGGGGCCTCCCACATGGGAAGCTCATCCCAGTGAGAACCGAACTGGGGGCCAGACCCCAGTTCAGAGTATGGGTCCACACGGGCCGGGGTCAGGATTCGATCCTCGGACCCTGGGGCTGCAGAGCAAGTACTTAACCTGCTGAGCCATCCTGGCATCCCCAATTGTGACTTTCTTGAGGGCAGACACTTAGTATATTTGTGGATTAAATTTGTCTGAACCCATGTGTTTAAAATGACTTGAATAGAAAGTGGTTGTGGGAGAAGCTGGGATGGCTCAGAGGGTTAGGTGCTCACTTTGCAGTCCCAGGGACCTAGGATCAAGTCTCTGCCTCATCCCATGTGGACCCATATGCTGAACTGGAGTATGCTTCCCATGCAGGAGGCCCCCAACTTGGCCCCTGCCCTGTGTGGTCCCTGTCCACCCATGTGGAATGAAACCATGTTGAAAGCTGGTGATGTCTGACCATAGAGACTGCTCTGGACCCTCCTCCTTCTCTCTGTCTCTCTCTGTCAAAAACAATAAAGTAAATCTTTAAAAAGAAAGAAAAAAAGTGGCTGTGGTAGCATGAAGAATTAATCCCATTCTAGAATATAATTACTATTCCTTTATATTTAAGCACATTTTATTAATTAAATATAATTTAAATTAATTAATATAAGTATATTTATATAATATTAAATGTGGTAGTAAAACCCACTGGAAATAAAGGAGGAAGAATTTAAATTGAAATTATACCTATGGTTTAAGGCATTGAATCAGAAAAATACAAATATATAGTCAAATCAAATCCTCCTCCAATAAACTATCATAATATGTATGTAGTCATTATCACTTAAACTACTATCTCTTTCCAATTTCATTTCTACTTGAACCTTATACCAAGCACATTCACACATAATTACAAAATTGGAAATATTCTCTAACCATGGGTTTTTTAAATCTTATTCTCACTAAAACATTGTATCTTCAGAATTCTCTAGATCAGTCAATATAGGTATGCGTCGTTCATGACTGCATAATATTCCATGTCCCACCCCCTGCCCTTGTTGAACATGTACCTTGTTTCTAATGTTACTGCTATTGTAAATTATGCTGCAAAGAACATTCTTACAATGAAGTTCGTGTCTGCATCTTTGATCATTTTTCTGGAATAGATCCCTACATTAGCCAGGATTTTAGCAGAAAACTGATGGCATATTCTAAGTCTTTAATTCAAGAGACCTGAATAAAGGAATTGATACAAGAGGTGTGGGCAGGGTTAAGGAAATCAACAAGGAATGGTGAAGAACTCAGGGACTGGCAAACAAGCCCTTACCACCCCTTAGGGAGAAAACCTTAAAGAGAAGGCGGGGGGTGGGGCAGATACAGTGTAGCAGAGCACAAAGAAAGCCTCAGATGAACAACAAGGGCTGTCCCACAGGGAACTGTGCCTTAAAGTTGTGCTTCTGAAAGTGTGGTCCTTGCACCAACAGCATCAGCAGCACCTGGGAAACTATTAGAAATACAAATTCTTAGGCTCTACCTCATCCTACTGAATCAGAAACAAACCACCCAGATGATTCTGATATGCTAAAATTTGAGAACCACTGGCTTCACAGACCAAAGCCACTAATAAAACTATAGAAGCAGGGAATGGGAAGTAAATGACCCCAAATTTCCCTTCTTATGCCCTCTCTTCTCCTTTCAGTGCCTTTATTGGCTAAACCCAGCTAGAAACCGGAGAGAGCAAGGGACACAGAATAAGAGCAAGAGAGGTAAAGCAGGATATAGACAGAGGAAGGAGAATTACCAGCTCAATCCCTAAGCATAGAATCACTAGGTCAAAAATATAATCACTTTTATATCTTTTAATACATATTAGGAAGTTGTTTTTCATAACCACGCACGCATACACACACACACAACAAAACTCAATCATTTTTATTAGCAGTGGCTAAGATTGCCAGTCTGGTTGAAGTATTGCTAACTTTGAATACGATGATCTATTTTTGTAAATTAACAATGGTATATCAGTCTTACTTGAATTTGCATTTCTTCATTTAAAATGAGATATTTTTAGAAACATATGCTTATTGCCATTTGCATTCTTTCTTGGTATTATCCATTTATGTGCTTTGTCTACTTTTCCACTGGGATATGTATTTTTTTCTAATTTGATAGACCTCTTTTTCTTTCTTTTCTTTTTTTTTTTTTTATGTGTTTAATCAATTATTCTAGCATCACTGATTCTTTTGTTTTGTTTTTGTTTTTGACAGAGAGAGAGACAGAGACAGAGAGAAGGGTCCAGAGCAGTCTCCATAGGTGTATGTCATCAGTTTTCAACACAGTTTCATTCCACACAGGTGGGCAGGGGGCCACACAGGGCAGAATGGGGCCAGGGGCCTCCCTCATGGGAGGCACACCCCCACAAGCTGGGGGCTGAACTGGGGGCCTCCTAAATAGGAAGCTTTCCCTAGCAAGAACCAAACTGGGGCCACACCCCAGTTCGGCATATGGGTCCGCATGGGCCAGGGCCAGGATTCATTCGATCCTCGGACCCCAGGGCTGCAAGGCGAGCTCTTAAGCCTCTGAACCATCCTGGCATCCCATCTCTTTTTCAATACTAAGACGATTTCTTCTCTCTCTGCCATATTTGTCACAGATATTTTTCACTTTGTAATTTGTCTTTTATTTTGGATATATGAAAATTTTATATTGTCAGATTTATTAATATTATTTTTTGTGATGTATTCTTTTACTTGGTTAGCCTTTTTTCCTCTTTAAAAATTATTTCTTTGGACTGTGATGATGATTCATAACGGATTCTGAATCAGTTTCCTATCACAGCTGTAATAAATTCCCTCATAACTTGTGGCATAAAACAATACAAATGTATTATTATGTTCTTATAGTTCTTAGGGTCAGAAGTCCAAAATGGGTCTCATTGGACTAGATTCAAGGTATAGGCAGGGCTGTGTACTATCTGGGGGCTCTAGAGGAGGAATCATCTCCTTGCCTACTCTACCTTCTCGATGAGGCTGCCAGCACTCCTCGGCCTCTTTCTCTATCTGAAAAGCTCATTCTAATCTTCTTTTGTCACGTCTCCTTCACTAACCCTGACTCTCCTGCTTCCCTCTCACTGATAAGGACCTTTGTGGTCATATTTCTGGATAATCCAGGGTGATCTCACCTTTTCGTGATTCTTAATCACGTCAGCAAAGTCTCTTTTGCCATATAAAGTAACGTATCCACAGGTTCTGGAGACAAGGATGTGGACATCTCTGGGGGCCATGACTCTGCCTACCACACAGCTCCTACTACCCCTGCCTCGCCTCCTGCCTAGCAGGGTCCAATGTGGAAACCTACCAGGACATACTGCTCTTACTCTCCTTTAGGAGATATTGTCCAGACACTCTTTCCAGGTTGACATTACCTTTTGTTAAGGATGGTTTTATCATCTCCTTTCTGTTTCAAATCATCCACAGAATATTAAACTATCTTGTGGACTATGGTAATGTTCTCCATAGCCCAAAGAGCAGTTTCTGTGACCAAATTCCTAGTCTTCATAGCTGATTTTCCTTCAGGTTTACTGAATCCTTTGAATTATTTTGAATATGTACAGCTAATTTATTTGTGAAACTAAATAACTGCCAAATGTCATACTATCTCATATTTACGGTAACTTCCACTTTCCATCACACTCAAAGCAATTTTTATAATTTAAGTAGTATATTCATCCCTATTCATTGGAATGAATATTTACTTTTTCACTCACCAATACTGTGCTCAGTATTGGGATATAAACAAAAATAGGGCATCATCATTGCCCTCAAGTTCAAAGGAAAAACATGATTCTAATCACTTTTGTCATATTTTTTTCAAATCAAAAGCTCAAGTTTGTCTTATTTCTTTTTTTTTTTAATTATTTTTTTAAGATTTATTTTTATTGTTTTTGACAGAGAGAGAGAGATACAGAGACAGAGAGAAGAGGGAGGGCCCAGAACAGTCTCCATAGTTGCACATCATGGTTTTTCCACATAAGTTTCATTCCACAGGTGGGCGGGGCTGCACAGGGCAGGAACAGGGCCGGGGTCTCACCCTGGTGAGAACTGAACTGGGGGCACTCCCCAGTTCAGCATGTGGGTCCACACAGGCTGGGGCCGGGATTCAATCCTCGGTCCCTGGGGCTGCAAAGTGAGCTCTGAACCCACTGAGCCATCCTGGCTTCCCCATGTCTTATTTCTTAACATGTAAACTCATTGAGAATTTTTATTCTATGTGCTATATTTATATATACATATATAGAGACACACAATGTATTCTGAAAAGAGAATCTAAGACAGTAAGACATAGGTTCAAATCTTGCCCTACCATTTATTTGGTAATTTAACTTCAGTGAGTTTTAGTGAATATTTATAAATGTGGGTGACAGTATCCACCTTACCAGGACTTTGTAAGGCTTAAATGAGATAACATATGTAGAGGGCTTAGAATAGCCTGGCATATAGTCATTCCTCAAATGTGTGGGTAAAGTCACAGTGGAAACTAAGGATGGTACCTTTAAATTGCAGAGTGATTATTAGCACAAACTCTGTAGCCAGGCTACATGGTTTAAAATTCGAGCTCTCCCATTTACTAGCTGTGTGACCTTGACTACAAAGTGGGGATTATATTTTTATGGTCATTGTAAAGATTATATGACTTATATACTCTAACACAGGTAGAATGCTCAGAAGACTGCCTGTCCCCAGGTAAATGCCATATAATTGTTGGTTATAATTATATATTTCCCTAAACATATAATTCCTCAAAATAGGATATCATATTAGCTAATACAGTTATATTAATTATATAAACTAAACTTATAGTTCCTCAACATAAGATATTTCAGCTTCTATTAGAGTGTGACTTAATGAAGAGAGTAGTGTTGTGGGTTGACCCACATTTATTTACAAGAAAGGCTGAACAAGGTGCTACTGTGAGTTGGTAACTTCCTCTGTGAAATGGCAACACAATCTTCCGCTTAATCCAGATACTTTTATCATCAACACATTAGGAAATATAGGTATCAAAGGTGATCTAGGTTTCATTCCTGATTACTGTATATTTTACCTTGGAGAAGCCACTTAATCTCTTTCTTTCCCTTCATTATATATAAACTTTTTAAACAGAGAAAAATTATTTCTATGGCTTTCACCATAGTTCTTTCTAAGGCAAGGGGAAAGCTGTTTTAATTTAGGAAAGTATCTTAACAGTGAATTGGAAGTGTAAGTAGGGCCTGTGGGAATATATTAAAAGGGGAAATTTTGCCTTAACTGTGTTTAATGAAGAAAGAATCAGAAATTAGGGATGAGGGAGAAAGAACATAGGATAGAAAAGAGAAGTAAAAAAGGTATGAGAACATGGTGGGAACCTGGAGTCTATGGAGAAAGCTAGGTAGTGAAAAATTTAGGGTGAACAAATGAAGAACTTTTAGGAAAGGATATGTCTAATATTTAAGTCTATGTCTGCATTCCTTCTATGTAAACCCCCTTTTCTTCCTCAAGATGGCATTGAAGTCTGATATGTCTGTACTGTACTTATAGGTAAGTGTGTGGGTGGGAAATAAAGAGCTGGTAATGGAAAGTGTGGCCTACCCCACATTTACTTCTTCCTGACGCTTGTGTGGAGCTAAGAGCATCATGTGAGAATGACCAAAGATTGGAATTTCAAGTGGTATCAAGGAGCAAAATGCATGGTGTTTCAGAGAAGTCTCTCGTCTATGTACATGTATATCGTATTTAAGGGGGTGACCTTAAGAGGCGGGAGGCTGAGAAAAAGTTAGAAATACCTATTTCCTAGTGTTGTAGTAAAGAATAATTATGAACTATGTCCCATGTAGGGTTTCCCATCTAGGGTTACTTTGTTTTTATTTTTTTGTTTTTTGGGTGTTGTTTTGCTTTTAAATGATTCAACAAAAATACATAGAGTGCCAAAAGCAAAAAGCACTATCCTAGGTCCTGGGGATATAGCAGTGAACAGAACAGACAAAATCCCTACTCACAGAACTTACTTTTGGGGAATGCTGAGATGATATGAGAGTATTGAATGCATAAGTAAGAGATGTGTCAGATGGTGATAAATGCTATCAGAAAATAAAGAAAGCATGGAAGGGAAATAGAAAGTATCAGGGCAGAGTGGGGGGAAGGTATATTTTAAATCCAGGAAGGACAGGGAACCCTTACTGCAAAAAATGAATTTGAGTAAAGACCTAAAGGAGACGAGCAAGTAAGATTTATGGATGGGGAAGCCAGGATGGCTCAGCGGGTTAAACACTCGCTTTGAAGCCCCGGGGACTGAGGATCGAATCCTGGCCCTGGCCTGTGTGGACCCACATGCTGAACTGAGGTGTGCTTCCTATGCAGGAGGTCCCAAGTTCAGTTCTCGACCCCCAGTTTGGCCCCTGGCTCAAGTTCCCACCCTGAGCCACCCCTGCCCACCTGTGTGGAATGAAACCATGTTGAAAAAGTGATGATGTATAACTATGGAGACTGCTCTGGGCCCTCCCCTTCTCTCTATCTCTTTCTCTGTCAAAAACAATAAAATAAATCTTTAATTAAAAAAAAAGATTTATGGATGTCTGAGAGAAAAACATTTAAGGAAGGAGGAATAGTAGACGCACCAGCCTTAAGTTGGGAGTGTGACTGATGGGTTGGAAGATCAGTGAGGAGCCAGTGTGAGTAGAGGGAAATGAGCCTAGGCTAGGCGATAGTTGTAGAAGTCAAGAGGTAGCAGGTAGATGTGCTGGGGAAAGCATGATTGTACAGGCAAAGGTTCTAAACCCTGACTGCACATTAGAATCACCAGGAGAGCCCCACTCAAAGCAGCCAACCCTGACGTAATTGAGTAGGTTTTAAAAGAGTCCCATGTGATTCTAACATGCAGCCAGGACTGACAACCACTAATATGAGCAATGTCAGCAACTAAAAGCTTCTTCCTTAATAGGAAAGGAGGCTTCTACAGAATTGGGGCAGAGAAGTAAATTATTATGTTCTGATTTAGACTTTAAGAAAACCCTAGGTGTGAAAACATATACCATCCAGTTATATTCACTGTAAAACACTTTAAAATCTCTTGAAATAGTCAGGGTACAAATTTAAACACATATAACAGAGTTCAAGTTCATAAAAGTGCCTGACACAAGATAGTGGCTAAATAAACATTAGTGATAAGGTGACCAGACGTCCCACTTTTGGCGGGACAGTCCTGATTTTTAACAATTTGTCCCGTGTCCTGCACATTTTAAAAAAGTCCCGATTTTTGGAAAGAATGCACGACAAGCTAGGGAACGGCGGGAGATAGACCAAATTTTTAATCAAGAACCACCTCCCTACCGGTCAATGGTGTCCCGTTTTACCAATGTTAAAATCTGGTCACCTTAGTGTATTACCATGTGTCAGTGATTTGTTAGTTTTGTAAAAATATAAAATATCTCAATTATAACAAATATACTATATGTTTACAACATGTTTGCTAAAATTCTGTTTCATATTATCCTTTCATTTCTGATAAAAATTCACTGAATAATACCCAGTGAATTCGAAAAGAATATGCAGAGATCTATTTTGTTTCAGACTTCTATAAAACGTTGTCTGACGTTGGAGTCATAGGGTGGGAGTGGCAGACTGAGGTGTGTGGCTTTAGGGCGAGGGCTGGATGACAAGCCTCGTTTTCCTTATGTGGCCTCTGGCCAGCTGGCAGGCTGTGGCCATCTTTCCTGTAGTAAGCTGCTCCCTCAAGCCATGGCCACATATGAATCTGAACTGGTCTAGTGAGCTCCACTTCTCCACCCTGTTGACCCCCCTGCAGCCTCACCCCACTCAGCTTTCCCAACACCAGAGGCACTTCCTCAGAAAACAGCCAGTCCCACCTGCATTGCAGTCCTTCTTGGAAAACTATCAGACTCCATTGGCCCCTGGCAGGTGACAGCTGGCCTCTGTGTGCTGAGACTTTTTCTGAGTAACTCTAGGCTCAGCCTTGGCACCAAACAAGAATCTACATTAACCCAGTGATCACAACTCTTCCCAATCGAGTAACTCCCTGAGACCCCGTCTCACCCAAAATTTATGTACCAAATGAAGCTTTATCAGTGGCTGAACCTTGAGGGAGCTGACAGGTAGCACCAGGCCTCGGGGTGTTCTGACATTTTTTATTTATTTATTTATTTTATTGTTTGAGAGAAGGTGAGGGAGAGGTGGGGGGAGGGGGAAGCCCCAGAGCATTCTTCATAGTTGTACATCATTAGTTGTGCCATGGTTTCATTCCACACAGGTAGATATGGGGCTGCACAGGACGGAAACAGAACTGGGGGCTTCTTGCATGGGAAACAAGAGTCTTCATTACTGTGCCATCCGATGGTTACCAGTTGCACTGGAGTTCAGCATATGGGTTGGCATGGGCTGAGGCCAAGAATCAAAACTCCAGATCTCATGGTTGTGAGGTAAACGCTCAATTGCTGAGTTATCCCGACATCCCAATGTGTAGGCTTTTTGCAGAGTATATCTCAAGCCCAGTACTGCTGGTAGATGTCCTTGGTTCACAGTGTGCTTTCTCCCACCCACACCCAGGTTTAGCACAGGCAGCAACCAACTATTGATTGCTTTGTAGCACTTCTAGGTAATCCCTGGCAGGTCACAAGCAGTGGCTGCCCTGGGCCTGCATGAGAATCCCTCCCAAGAAGCCCTAGAACCAAAATATTTGGAAGCTGGCTTCAGACCACAGCCGAGCACCACCCAATTAGCCCCACAAGCAGCACACACAAAGGGTGGTCTCAACAGACACCAGTGCCTGCTGGGGCAAATTCCACCCAGTGAGGTAAGCCTTCTCCCCTGCAGCCTGTAAGCAGACCAAACCCCACAGCCAGTCACTCTCAAGATCACTCCCACCCACTGATGTGTCAACAAAATCAAGGCTCAACTATAACAGGAGGGCACAGATGACCCACTCAAGAGACACTGCTGAAGCACCCAGAGCAGGTGACCAAGGAGACTGTGCAAGGGCCCCACAGGGCATCTACTATGTAAGGCCACATGGCCAAGACTGGGAGATGTAGCAGATCAACCTAATACATAAGAACAAACAGGGAGGCAATCAAAATGAGGAAACAAATATGTCCAAAATGAAACAACAGGAGGAAACTCCAGAAAAAGAACTAAATGAAATGAGGAAAGCAACTTACCAGCTACAGAGTTCAAAACAATGGTTAAAAGGATGTTCAAGGAACTTAGTCAGAACTTCAACAGAAAAGATAGCAAGCGTATAAAAGGACATATAAACCATCAAAAAGAACCATTCAGAAGAGGAGAATACAATAACTGAAATGATGACTGCACTAGAACATCAGTTCCCAAACAGTGGTACGCTGGGATACATGCTAGATTGTTCAGGGGTATGTGAAAAACAGTCAGTAACAATGTTAACTATGTTATGAATATTGTACATTTAAATTTGTGGTACTTTCAGTGTAGTAATTTTTCTTTCCTAACGTATTACCTCCTTGCCACTATTTTATATTAAGATCGGAACTGAATAAAAGTGTCAGTGTTTAAAACAGCTGTTTTACAGACACAAAGACCAATGGAACAGAATTGAACACCCAGAAATAAACTCACAAATATATGGACAAATTTTGACAAAGGAGCGAAAAATATACCGTGGGGGAAAAGAAAGCCTCTTCAGTAAATGGTTCTGGGAAAATAGGAAAACCACATGCAAAAGAATGAATCTGGACTGCAATTTCTGACCACATATCAAAATGAACTCAAAATGGATTAAAGACCTCCAAATAAGACCCAAAACAATAAACTATATAGAAGAAAACATCAGTAACAAACTTATAGACCTTGGAGTTCAGGGAGGACTTTGTGAACTTGACCTCAAAGGCAAGGGAAGTAAAAACAAAAATCAATAAATAGAACTATATCAAACTAAAGAGCTTCTGCACAGCAAAAGAAACCATCAACACAAAGAGGCAACCAACCAATTGGGAGAAAATATTTGCAAACAATGCCTCTGATAAGAGGCTAATATCTAAAATATATAAAGAACTCATACACCTTAACAACAACAACAAAAGACAAACAAACAAACAAACAAAACCAAGCAATCCAATAGAAAAATGGGCAGAAGACCTGGACACTTCACCCATAAAAAAATACAAATGGCCAACAGATATAAGAAAAAATGCCCAATTTCACTAGCTATTAGAGAAATGTAAATTAAAACCACAATGAGATACCACCTCACACCTACCGTACTAGAATGACTACAACCAACAAGACAAGAAACAACAAATGCTGGAGAGGCTGTGGAGAAAAAGGAACCCTCATATACTCCTGGTGGGAATGTAAATTGGTACAATCACCCTGGAGGAATATAAATTGGTACAACCACCCTGGAGGACAGTATGGAGATTCCTCAGAAAATTGGAAAGGAGCTATCATACGACCTGGCAATCCCAATTCTGGGTATCTACCCCAAAAACTTGAAAACCTTAGTCCATAAAGACATATGTACCCCAATGTTCATTACAGCACTATTCGCAATGGCCAAGTCGTGGAAACAACCAAAGTGCCCTTTGATAGATGACTGGATAAAAAAATCTATGGTACCGGTACATATATATAATGGAATATTACTCAACCATAAGAAAAGATGAAATACTGCCATTTTCAACAACATAGATGGAACTTGAGATCATTATGCTAAGCGAAATACGCCAGACAGAAAAGGCTAAGAACCATATGACCTCACTCATGTGTGGAATATCAAAGTGAAAGCAGAAAGGAAAAAACTTATGAACACAGTCAATAGTTAAGGTTACCTGAGGGTAAGGGGTGAGGGAGGTTGGAGAGGAGGAAAGGGGAGCCAAGTATATGGTGATGGAAAGAAAGCTGACTCTGGGTGGTGAACACATAATGTAACACATAGATTATGTACTATAGAATTGTACACTTGGAACGATTCTATATCAGCAGACTATATAAAGCAGAGAATCAAATCAGAAATTAGGAAGAAAAGCTTACAGAGAATACCCAATTGGAACAGCAAAAAGAAAAAAGAATTTAAAAAAAATGAGATAGTTTAAGAGACTTCTGGGACAACATCAGGTTTAACAACATTTACATCACATGAGTATTAGAAAGAGAAGAAAGTAAGGGATTAAGAACTTATCTGAAGAAATAATGACTGAAAACATTCCTAATATGGTGAAGGAAATAGACATACAAATTCACGAAGTGCAGAGAGTTCCAAACAAGATGAACCCAAATAGACTCAGACCAAGCACTGTAATTAAAATGGTAAAGGTTAAAGACAAAGAGAGAATTCTAAAAGCAGCAAGAGAAAGGCAACAAGTTTACAAAGAAGCTCCCATAAGACTCATCTGATTTTTCAACAGAAATTTTGCAGACCAAGAGGGATTTAACACAAAATATTTAAAGTGATGAAAAGCTGGTACCTACAACCACCATTACTCTACCCAGCAAGGCTATCATTTAAAATCAAAGGACAGATAAAGAGCTTCCAAGACAAGAAAAGACTAAAAGAGTTTATCAGCATTAAACCAGTATGTAAGTAATGTTAGAGGAACATTTTTAAGATGGAAAAATAATTAAAAAGATCAAAATTACAAATAATAAAATGGCAATAGCTACATATCTATCAATAATTACTTTCATTGTAAATAGATTAAATGCTCCAATCAAACTGACCCTGGTTGGTGAGCACACACTATAATACACAGACGATACAATGTAGAATTGTACATCTGGAACCTATATAATTTTTACCAACCAATGTCACCCCAATGGATTTAACAATTAAGAAAAAAATAAATAAATAAACAGAAGATTCCAGACTATCTCAGCAGGTTGAGTGCTTGCCTTGCAACTGTGAGGTCCGGGGGGTCACTGAGATGGCAGCGAAGATTCTTGCCTTCAATGCACAAGGCCCTTAGTTTGTTTCCAGCCCCATATCCACCTGTGTGGAATTAAACCAAATCACAACTAATGATATACAACTATGGAGACGGCTCTGGGCTGTGTGTGTGTGTGTGTGTGTGTGTATGTGTGTGTGTGACCTCTCAAACAATAAAATAAATCTTAATAAAAAAAGACATGGGGGGGCTGAATATATAAGTGAACGAAACTCTTACATATGCTGTCTACAAGAGACTCACTTCAGATTGAAAGACACACAGATGGAAACAAAAACAAACAAAAATCAAGCTGGGGTAGTAATACTTATACCAGACAAAATAGACTTTAAACAAACATAAAAGAATCAAAGAAGGACCCAGTAATTCCACCTCTGTGTATTTATCTGAAAAAAATCCAAAATACTACTTTGAGGGGATGTGTGCATCTGTATTGCAACATTGTTTACAATGACCCAGATGTACGGGTAGCCTGAATGTCGGTTGATGGAAGAATAAATGAAGAGGAGTTAGTACATATATACAATGAAACACTGCTCTGCCATGGAAGTGAATGGGTTTTTGCCATCTAAGGCTGCATGGATGGATCCAGAGCGTATTGGACTTAGTGGAGTGTCATACAGAGAAAGACAGATGCAGTGTGATTTTGCTTAAATGTGGGCTCTAAAGAACAAAATAAATAAACAAAACAGAAACACATAGATACAGAAAACTTTTTTTTGGTTGCCACATGGTAGAGGGTTGAGGGTTTGGGTGAAAAAAGGGAAAGGATTAAGAGGTACAAATTGGTTGTTACAAAGTAGTTATGGGAACGAATGATATTGTAATAACTATGTATGGTGTCAAATGAGTACTATGAGTTATTGCCATATCATTAACTATATTCCCTATGTTTTATATCCCCATGACTATTTTATAACTACCAATTTGTACTTCTTAATCCCTTTACCTTTTTTGCACTGTCTCCCAACCCAATCCCATGTATCACCCCAACAAATTTAGTACCCATCTGATACCATACATAGTTATTACAATATTATTGACTATATTACTTATGCTATACACTACAATCCCATAACTACTTTGTAACAACCAATTTGTACCTCTTAAATATTTTATTTTTATTGTTTTTGACAGAGAGAGAGAGAGAGAGAGAGAGAGAGAGAGAGAGAGAGAGAGAGATGACAGAGAGAGAGAGAAGGGGGAGGGCCCAGAACAGTCTCCATAGTTGCACATCATTGGTTTTTCCACATAGTTTCATTCCACAGGTGGGCGGGGCTGCACAGGGCAGGAACTGGGCTGGGGTCTCGTCCAGGTGAGAACTGAACTGGGGGAACTCCCCAGTTCAGCATATGGGTCCACATGGGCCAGGGCTGGGACTCGATCCTTGGTCCCGGGGCTGCAAAGTGAGCACTTAACCCACTGAGCCATCCCGGCTTCCCCCAATTTGTACCTCTTACCCTTTCCTTTGAAAAAAAAATGTTCTCTGTATCTATGAGTCCATTTCTGTTCTGCTTGTTTATCTTGTTCTTTAGACTCCACATATAAGTGAAATCTCATTGCATCTTTCTCTGTAAAAAGCCAGGAAACTACCAGGCCTGCTGCCACCTCCTGACTCCGGTAAGATTCAGTGGCTAATAAGGCCAGGAGGGTTACAGAGTTGGGTGTGGTGGGGTCTCAGTGAGTCACCAGGGTGGAGCAAGCAGAGCTCACCAGACCAATTCTAATTCAGATTTGAACAAGGGCATGGGGGAAGCACTCAACACCAGAAAGATGGCGCTTGCCTGTGGGCCACATGGGAGGAGGACCCTATATAGAAAGAATGGTGCCTATCTTTCAGCCCTTGCCCTGAAGTCACACACTTTAGTCTGACCTCCATGTGTCTATAATACCCCCCTGCCCCAAGTCATCATTCATTTGCTGGAGCCCAGGGTAAGTGCCTGCAAGCAAGTCGATGTGGGCTCTTTAAGAGCACACCTGGGTTTCCCACAGCCCTTCTTTTCACCCAGTCTGCCTGAATCCCCGTTTTCACAATCAGATGTTGTGGTGCTCCTCTTCCCAGCACCAGTACTCCAGTTGGGGAACCCGGTGTGTGGCTGAGGTCTTTGCTCCTCTAGAGGGAACGCCTGTGGCCGAGATTGCCCTCCTGATTTTCAACCATCACACAGACATGTGGGGCCAGCCCATTTCGTGTCTCAGTCTCTCTTACTAGTCTCAAACTGACTTCTTAGATTTTTAGTTGCAAAACTTCTGTTTAGCTAGACTTCAGATGGTTCTCCAGGTTGATTGTTCTATACCAGTAATTTAGTTGTAATTTTTATGTGTTCCTGGAGTAGGCTGACCAGACATACCATTTTTAAACAAGACAGAAAACAACAATACTGACTCATTTCAAATGGTACATATGGTCAGCCTAGGCTCACTGGGCTCAATTTAAGGTGTCAGTGAAACAGGAAAATTGTGTCCAGGCATCTGAGGTTCTTTGTCTCATGTGCTTGAAGAATGAGGACTCGGTCTTCACAGGAAAAGTTAAGCAGAAGTTCATTGGAAAGAAGCAAAGCTCTCCAACAAGAGAGTACACCCAGAAGTAGAATGCCCATGCTAGACTACAGGCTACATTTTTATACCTTTTAATATACCTAAAGCTCTGTTTCTATCTTTCAGTTGACATGCCTGAATGATCCACTTAAGTGAGTTTTGAAACAAACCACCAAAGTTCTGGGATGTATTGTTAACCCTTATCTTTAGATGTTATGCCTGGTTAATGGGATTGTCTTTCTTGCTGAAGGGGGTCTGGGCATAGTCATTGGCCTTGGCGTCCTTTGTCTTGTCTTTCAGTACCAGGTCACCTTGCTCCAGAAGCCCTAGGTTCACATTCCTTAGATATTGGCATTATGGTTTCCAAGGCTTCCCTGACTGCTTACGTTTTGCTAACTATCCTGTCTCATCAGTAGGCTGACCATATGTACCATTTGAATCAGGGCAGTACCATTGTTTTCTTTCCTGTTTTGGTACACCTGGTCAGCCTATCATGAAGCAAAGTAGGTACAGTATTTACCTACTCTACCATCTTGGTAAAGAGTGTATCCATACACATATTTAGCATGTCTGATTTTCATTGGGTATTTTTCTTATATAACTTCCTTTCATATTTTTTGTAATGTGGGTATTCTGGTAACAAATATTTTTCAACTTTTTTTTTTTTTTAAGATTTATTTTATTGTTTTTGACAGAGAGAGGACAGAGAGAAGGTGGAAGGCCCAGAGCAGTCTCTACAGACTTACATCATTAGTTTTCCACATAGCTTCATTTCACAGGTAGGCACAGGGTGAGAACCAGGCAGGGGCCTTCTGCATGGGAGGCATGCCCCCACAAGCTGGAGGCCGAACCAGGGGTCTCCCACATGGGAAGCACACCCCAGTTCAACATATGTGTCCCCACAGGCTGGGGCTGCACCAGGGTTGGGACTAGATTCTTGGACCCGGGGGCTGCAATGCAAGCACTCAACCCACTGGTCCATCCCGGCTTCCCCAACAACGTTTGTTTTAAAAGTTAATTTATTGAATGATATTTTCATTGAATATAAAATTCTAGGTTGACTTTTTCCCCTTCAGCACTGTAAAATCTATTTTCTAGTCTTTTTTCCTTTGTTCTTCAATTTAGAGTTTCTAAAGTCATGACTTCAAGTTTGTTGATTTCTCCTATAATACCTAATTTGTTCTAGAATATACAGTTTGGTATCAGTATCTTCTTTTTCTTGCCTTCAAATCTATGCTTCATCTTACAGTCAATACAGGTACAGTTTGTTTTTTATTGTTAAAACCTTTGAATTCACTTGTGAATAAATTTATTAAAGTGACATTAATTTGGTTCTTCTTTTGGAAATCCAGCACACTAGATTTGAATTACAGATTCTTAGTATAGGTATCAATTAATGATGATATAAATGTTATATTCTTATTACTTATTCAAGTAGCTTAATTAGTTGAATAGCTGTTAGGCAAGAAAAATTTAAAGAACTAATAATTCATCATTTTGACACCTATTATCTGGCTGTTATCCAAATTAAGGCATTTATTAGTTAATGTTTCTCCCTTAACCATTTTAATTGCCTACAATAAGTGAACTAAAAATTTCTACATGTCAATGTTTCCCAAAGTACATTTAGAAGGTTACAGAATAAACACTATAAATGGTAAAAAGCATTTAACAGCCTAGCCAAAACACTGGCCTATTGTAAACACCTTATAAAAAACAGTAGAGACATATTTTCTGTCAATAGAAGTGACATTACAGTATACTTTTAGGAATGTGAGTAATGATGTAATTAAGAAAACTTTTTTTTTTTTCACTTTCTTAGTAGGTGGTAGTATATGTTAAGTACCGGTATTTTATTTTATTTTACATTAATGGTGTAGTGAGTGCTGGCAATGAAAGGAAAAGCTTAAGAATTCACAGAATTTCTCCATTTTAGCACAAAACTCTTGTAAGGTCGGTGGGCCTCGGGGGCCTGGGCAAACAGGATGTGACAAAGAGACTTTCCAAGTGGCTGATGCAACCTATGCGGGAACTTTCAAAAGCAGGACTTTCAAAAGACACAGCCACCTGGAAGGCTCAAGTTCAACAAACAACACCATATATGGACATCAGCTGTTACCCGCCTGAGCAGCCTCTCCCCCACCCCAGAGCCCTGTAAAATTTGCCCCCTCCCTTCCCCAGGCGCCACTTCTCTGGCCCCAATCCTCTTTTGGGCCTGAGAACCTCACCTGGGAGTGTTCCCAACGAAGGCTCGCATTTGATTAGCCACTCGATTTCTCATGTCGATTCCTTACAACTATTAAGTCAGTATGGTGTAGTAAACAAAACAAAACAAACAAAAAATACCAGTAGAAGGGTTAGTTTTAATCCTAACTCCACTAACTTGGTGGCTTTGGTTGAGATATAGTTCATTTATTGTTATGAATTCTGTAAAAAGGGTTTTGCTTTGTTTTGTTTTTGTACATATCGGACACTATTCACAGGAGAATGAGTAGATCAGGAGAATGAGTAGATCAGCAGTTCAGTCATTCGAGATGGGAATTATACTGTGTGGGCACGAATGTCATCAGGGCTTCCTATGGCCTAGTTCAGTGGTTCTCAACACTACTATTTTGGTTGTCTTATTGTCTGTGTTTTATTTGTGTTTCCTGCCTGTTTTTAAACACTTAAAAATTTACATACAAGGGGAAAAGAAGATGGCAGCATGCATGAGAGGAAATCCTTGAAACTCCTCTGGGAAAATATAACAAATATAAAAATCAAACTCTAGCAAGGGAATTCCTAAGATATGCATATTCTCAGCTGATAGACCCATCACAAGGAAACATCCAAAGGTCGGAAAAAGGGAAGCAGCGGGAGAGAAGGGGAAAGACTGGCAGTGGATTGCTACCCTGAGCTGGGCAAAATAGGGTGACCAGATGTCCCGCTTTTGGCGGGACACTCCCAATTTTTAACAATTTGTCCCATGTCCCGCAGCATTTTAAAAAATCCCGATTTTTGGAAAGAATGCACAACAAGCTAGGGAACGGCAGGAGATAGACCAAATTTTTAATCAAGAACCCCCTCCCCCCCCCCAGGTCAATGGTGTCCCACTTTACCAATGTTAAAATCTGGTCACCTTAGAAAAGAGGAAGTGAGGAACAGGAGCCCCAAACAACACAATCCCCGGGAGCCTTAGAAGCTGAGGACTGACAAGGGTGGAGACCTGCGATGCTGAAGAGGGAGACTCTGGCTGAGTCAGAGACTAGGCTGCAGGACTGTCCCAGGCAACTTGGAGCCTGGGCAAAGCCCAGGGGTAAGGAACTGAACAGAGAAGCCTTGAACAGCCTTGAGCAACCTAGAGCTGCAGCTGGAGTGCACACGCAGGACTAAACAAGCCTGGGCCAGAAGGTGAGAGTTGCAGAAGTGCTGACCCAACCACCTGGTAGCCCTGGGTGAGCTGGAGACTGAGAGCCAGCCACCATGTAAATGCTGATCAGAGAAAAGCAAGCCTGAGTGAAGCACGACTCGGTGAATCGTGGGCTCCAAAGAACAGGAGAATACAAAACACAGGGCATGTACACTCCTGACAGAGCTGCAGGCTTGTTCTGCATCCTTAGGACACACAACAGCCCCAACCCACACAACCTCTCTCACCAGGAAAAACCCATAATCATGGAGACCGGTGGCTCCCCTTAACTCTCCCACTTCTCACTCCACCTAGTGCCTACACTCAGTCAGCTACATCCTGGAAATTTCCTTTACCCTGGACCGAAAACAGACATGCACCTTTTCCAACAAAACTTTCCCTTACCCTTCCAGCTGAAACTGGCAGAGGGGATGCAGAAAAACTTCAACTCACAGACGCAGCAGCTCCTGCCTACCTGCTCTGGGATGACAGAGGCAGACAATACTATTTCCTACCACATCCCCCCAGAGAGGATGTGCACTGAGACTGAGGAGACTGGGACAAAGAAGAGGAGCCCACCATCCAGGAAATCCTCCAGCATGAAAACACTGAATAGCCAAGAGAATATATTATATAACACTGCAGCGACACTAACTGGGAAGACAAAGAAAGACCTCTTCATATCTGCCAGGGGAAAAATCCATATGCCCAGGAAGAGAAGCACCCCATCTACAATAAACAAAAAGAAAATGAAAAATCCCCAGAAAATGAACTTATAGATATGGAAATATGTGATCTAAATGACACAGAATTCAAGACTGCAGTTCTTAAGACAGCTCAAAAAAGTTGGCAGAATATCCAGACACAGTTAAATGATCTCAATAAGAAATGTTAACAAAATGAATATTTTAACAAAAACATTGAAACTATAGAAAAGAACCAAAAGGAACTTCTGGAAATGAAAAACACAACAGTAGAAATTAGAAACAAACTAATCAGCATAGGAAATGGGGCCAACCAGATGGAGGAAAGAATTATTAATACAGAAGATAGAAACATGGAAATTTCACAGAAGAAAGAAGAGAGGAATCTGAGAGTCAAAAGAAATTTAAAAATTCTACAAGAACTATCTCTCTCCATTAGAATAAGCAACATTAGACTAATAGGAATACCAGAAGGAATAGAACAGAATTCTTCACAGAGCATAATCAAACAGATAGTAGATGAGAACTTTCTAAACTTATGAAAAGAACTGGAACCAGAAATTCAAGAAGAAAACAGGGCCCTTAACTATCTGGACTCTAGCAAACCTCCAAGGCACATTATTCTGAAGATGTCAAAAATCAAAGACAAAGAAATAATCATAAAGTCAGCTAGGGAAAAAATACATACAACATTTAAAGAAAAACTAATTGGGCTATTATCAGTCTAATAAGCAGAAACTCTACAAGCCAGGAGCGAGTGAAACCAAATTTAAAAAAATTTTTAAATGAGGAACTACTAGCCAAAATAAATTATTCAGCAAAATTAACCTTTAGATATGAAGGAGAAATAATGACCTTTTCAGACATACAGAAGCTGAGAGAATTCTCCAGTACAAGATCAACATTTCAGAAAAAAAATGGCGGCATGAGAGGAGAACGCCTATAACTGCATGGGAAGGGACTTGTGAACAGAGGGGAATCAACCTCAACTAAGAGAACCACACAACGCAGAACAACACCCAAAGGTTAGAGAAAAAAGGGGAGAGCGGAAGAGGGTGTGAAACCTAAGAGACTCCATTTCGTAAATTGGGACTCCATTTTATGAAATTGGCTGTCATCTCAGAGAAAACGAAACTTAAAGGCTCCAGGAAAAGGAAACTTAAAAATGCTGCCAACATTCCCCTATTAGGAAAGAACCTTAACTTCCCCGCCCAACCCAACTCCCACTCCCTCGTACGATTCTATCCCCATTCAATGAAATAAAAGGTCGCCCCTTCTACCAACCCAGTAACACCATGGCATATCACCCCACACGCTTGCAGTTTTCTCCTTTAAATTCCCCTACCTGTTGCAGGTCGGGGCCGTTCTCTCTCTGTTGACCTGGGAGATGGATGGACCGAGCTCGAGCTTGCACCAATAAAACCTCTCTTTGTATTTGTATCGGTGTCGGTCTCTTGGTCGCCATTGGGATCGCGCTCGGGGAGCACAACAAGGGAAGGGGAAGCAGCGGTTTGGGGACAGAGACTCGGAGCGCGGCCCGGGGCTGGCAAAAACAAAGGAAGATTGGAGGACCGCAGTGAAAGTGGAGCTGAATCGAGGGCGGGCTGGAAGCCGAGACCTAGGGAGCATGGAAGCCCCACAAGACTGTGGACAATTTAACATCTGAACTCAAGGGACAGCACGCAGTGCCCTAATCAGATCACGGAGTGGAACAGGGACTGTGGAGCAGGGCGGCTGCACTTCCCGGTGGGTGGGGTGATAGCAGGACACCAGCCCACAACAGCTCAGCACCCCTGATTTGCGGAGGAGATTGACTGTGAGGGAGCGCCTTCTAAAGACAAGGCTCTTGGAGTGAGGGCTGGGGCTTGAGTGGGCATAGCTGCATTAGACGTGCTTAGAGTGAATCCGGTGGTCTCAACAGAGCAGAGAGCATAGAGCGGCTATTGCCTGAGCTATGGCCTGAGCCCACAGGGCTTTCGGCACCCCGCCCACCAGACAGCTGTGGCACTGCTGCATGCACACACCCCAGCTTTAGGCACCGGGCCTACCAGGTCGCCCAGTGCCACTGAAAGCGAGCAAGTGGACAACAGGGCTTTCGGCGCTCCGCCCAACGGGCCTCTGCGGCACCGCTGCCTGCTCACCAGCGTACAACCAGGCTTTTGGCGCACCGCTCACCAGGCCGCCGCAGAACTGCGGCCTGCGCGCGAGACTGGCTTTCGGCACCCTGCCCACTGGGCCGCTGTGGCACTGCTGCCTGCTCACGAGTGCGCAACTGGCCTTTCGGCACCCCGCCCACCAGGCCGCTGGGGCTCTGCAGCCCGAGCGTGCAACTGGGATGCCAACTAGGATGCCGCGGCGTCGTTGCCAGCACCCGGGACTGCGCGGCCCACTGGGGCCTCTGCCAAGCCCCAGCCCATCCAAGTGCTGCCCTACGGGCTCAGCTTACAGATACGATTGAAGGAGGGGCAGCCAGGCGGAGGAGAGAAAGACCGGAGCTCCTGCACCCCGCCCGCACTGAACCACCAGCCCCCCTGCTGAAAGAGGAATCTGCTATTGTGTCTCAGGCCCACCTTATCTCCTACACACATGCCCCCACCCCTGGCCACACCTTTACTACCCTGCTATCTAACAGCTAAGACAGCAACCTGAAGTGCCCCAGGACACAGAAGCTGTCTACTTCCCCCAACCCTCTCCCAAAATCTCCTTCTCCCACCACTGAGCCCAAAAGAAAAAATAAAGAGAAGCCCATCTGATAGGCAAACCCCCCAGAGGGAAAACAGACTCATGTGTAAAGCAAAAAGAACCATATCAAACACAACGCACACCTTAGAATCCAAAGCCCCTCCAGAAGATTGGGGGCATTCTATAGTAAAGGACCTTGCACACTTGGAATCAAATCTAAGTGAAACAGAATTCAGGGCTGCATTAATCAAGACACTCAGAGAGCTCACTCAATGCTGGCAAAGTACCCAGACACAGTTAAATGACCTCAACAAGAAATTTTCTGAGCAAAATGAGTACTTTACCAACAAAATTGAGAAGCTAGACCAGAACCAAAAGGAACTCCTTGAAATGAAAGACATCATGGGAGAGCTGAAAAAAGAACTGACCAGCATAGGAAACAGGGCTGACCAGCTAGAGGAAAGGATGAGTGAAATCAAAGATACAAACATGGAAATGTCACAGAGGGAAGAAGAAAGGGAAAGGAGAATCAAGAAAAATGAAAGAGCCCTACAAGAACTTTCTGACTCCATCAGAAAGAACAATATTAGAATAATAGGGGTACCAGAAGGAAGCGAGATGAAATCTTCTGAGAGTCTACTAAAACAAATAGTGGATGAGAATTTCCCTAACCTGTGGAAGGAATTACAGCCCCAAATCCAAGAGGAAAGCAGAAGCCCTAACTTCCTAGACCCT
>PVKE010019399.1:0-28512 GCA_004027555.1 Craseonycteris thonglongyai | reverse complement strand
TGAAAATTAGGATGAACTAACAGACTCTTGCTGGCTGGTGGATTTGGGTTTTCTTGCTGACACCATGGAAAAATTAGATTCTTTCAATTTGGAGTTGCAGGGAAAAGACAAAAATATAGCTGAAATGATAAGCTCTGTAAACGCATTTAAAGCGAAATTGACTTTGTTGATATCACATCTGCATATCAAGTCTCTCGTGTACTTCCCATATATGAGGAAAATGCTAGGTAACAATGAATTAAACGTGTCATTATTTATTGAGCCCCTGCAAGTGCTTCAAAAACAGTTTGAAGAGAGATTTCTGCAGTATACAAATACCGAGCCAATTGTCTCCTTCTGTATCAATCCTTTTACTTGCCAAATAAATGTAATAGAACTAGCCGCATGTATTGCAGACCTTGTTCAGGGGAAAGCAGAAGAACTAGAGTTAGATATTTTGAACCTTAAGAATGATATTTTGCTAAAATTCTTAATATCAGAGGACTTATGGAACATAGTCAACAAAGAAAGGTTCTCATTTTTAAAAAAAGCGGCATATAAAATCAAATCGTTTTTCGAGTCAATGTATTTTATGCGAATCTTTGTTTTCAAACATGAATTTAATAAAATCACAATATAGATCTCGACTTACCGATGAGCATCTTAATAATTGTTTGCTAGCAGGGTTGTCGTCCTACTCTCCTAATTACGAGGCACTGGCCAATGAAATGCAATGCCAAAGATCACACTGACAGATTGGGGTTTTTTTGTTTTCTTTTATGTTTTTTTAAATGATTTTATTATATGTGTGTTTTTTATTTACTTTGTATTACGTTTTGTATATATGTTTCTTTGTGTGTATATAATTTGTACAATAAATTTAGTATTTTAAAATTATTTTTGTTTATTATTTTTTATTCTTGTTCAATAATAAATATCCGTAGAAAAAGCTGGTGCCTGCCGCCCTACCGATATTTTAGAATGCGCCCTAGGGTATGAAAAGGTTGGGAACCCCTGCTCTAAGCTGATAGAGATAAGACAGAAAGCTAAGTTCTCATGAGGAACTAGCGTGGAGACAGAACCAGGATGAAGACAAATGGCTGTTCAGATTGGATGGTGCAAGATACACGGACTAGAGTTAAATAGATGAGCCATGGCCTTGTCTCACCAAGGCATTAAGTGAGGAGTTTGTTCTCCCTGGGGCTCACTGAACCCCCAGTGCTGTGTGCTCCCAGTCGGTGGAGGGGAAACTCCTGCAGGTCACCATAATCAGTTTCCATGTTTCCATGTGCATATTTAGTCCATCAGAACATGTATTGTATACCATCCTTTAGTCAGACTCTGTGTAGGCTTTTGGGAATATAGAGATGAACAAGAACAAAATCATTCCTTCTCTTGCAGAACACAAAGCTGACATTAGATATTGTGCTCATAATAACATGTAATAAATATTGTGGTAGAAAAGTTCTGGTTAGTGAGGCCCATGACTAACTGATGTAAATATAGAAGATGGAATCAAGACCTCTACCATTATATAAGCAGGGCAGTGAGGTTACCTGTGTTCTTTGGTATCCCTGCTGCACTGGTTATGGCAAGCCAAAGAGGGTCAGAAAATCTCTCTCTCTCTCAAGTCAGGATACTGGACTTTATGTATTAAGTTGTTCTCTGTCTTCAGGGTCAAGATAGGAAGGCAGGAGTTACAAATAGTTTGAATTCTGACTGCTGAGGTTATCACTATATCAATGTTTGAACTCTCCAAGTAGAATTAATTATTAGGTATTCTGGGTTCACAATACTTTACCATTTCACTGCAGCTATATTCTAATTACATTATTGCTAACTTTTCAGTCCTTCTAGCTTTTGAAGTTATAGACTACAGAAATATTATATTTTTATTTCTATCCCTGAAGTCCAGCACAATGTATGGAAAAGAGTAGCTACTTCATACATGTACATTAAATAAATATATTTTAAAAAAATGTCAGTTAATCAAAGAGTCATCAGGTTCTGTAGAATTCTAATGCAATTCAAGGAGATATGGGTTTACATATATTACACTTTTTTTATATGAAAATGTCTAAAGATAATAATTGATGAAAAAGTTTTCTTGCTTTTTTGGATGAGTGTCCAAATCTTAGTAAAAAGGAAAAAAGAAATGAAAAATATACTGGCCCAGTCATTAATATGCAACAATTTATTTTCTTATAAAAAATATCAGTGCATTATGAGAGCCAGTCAAACTGAAGATAGAAAGCCCCTACCTCATGTCTAACTTCAGAAATAAATGCACATGCATTCATTATTTGGGAATAAAATAAGTCATCACTAAGTTATTTGGGGCTTTCATTGAAAATATGGCTTCAACTAAAAAAGACTTACATTCAAACTAGCATTGTATGAATGCAATTATTCTCAAAGTGTCCTATTTGGATCATTACATTTCATACAACAGTAATGGCCACCCACAGTGGCTGGAACTCTTTCACTACTAACAATTGCCACGTATCAAGTGTAATAGGACCAGACACGATAAACAAATTAAAATGTGTGTCTTTGTGGAATGATACTGTTTCAAGGAGTGTAAGTGACATGGCAATTAATGTCTATGAACAACTGGTTTTAAAGTTTAAAGAAAGTGATTATTTTGCCCTGCCAATGGACAGAGCCACCCAAATGTGCTAAAATGTCGGCATTTTAAAATACACTTCTGTGAACTACTATGGATGAAAGCACACTGTTTAGAAAATTTTAATTCAGTCTTATCACAGGAGAAGACCATTTTGAAGCATTTCAAGAGGCAACCCAGATTAGCAATATACAAACCAGAATTTTTATATTGCTGTTTGTATGGTCAGAGCTGAAGCACAGACTTATCAAAACAGGAAAATATCTAGAAACAAAGAATAATTCTGATTTTTTTTCTGGATATACTTACTCCTGGATACCTCCTTTTATTCCCTTAATATTTGTCTTTAAAGGAGAGAGAGAGAAAAATGTTTCCATCTAGTATATTTGGAAAACTATCATCAGTTTGAAGAGGAAAACAGGAGTTTTCCTCAGAATGGCCATATGATCAGTAAGTTCCAAGTTCATGAATACAAAGTACATCCAAAGTCCAAGTATCAATTTCTCTTTAAGTCAAAATGCCTCCATTAGTAAATTGGCATGGTGATGTCTAATGACCAAACCCGTCACAGTAGACCTTTGGCATCTCAAAGGGATGTGTCCTGAGACCTTCCAGATCTTAAGAACACTCAGGAACACTAATACAGAACTGTGTTTTTGAAGGATACTTTCACAAAGAAGCAACACTTGTCAGTCCATGAGATTTACTCCTTGGGAAATGAGGCCAAATCATGTACATGGCAGATATTTATTGAGGTTTTTCTTTCATAGCTCAGATACTCACCTCCCAGTGACAGTTTCAGAATGTCCCTGACTCACATTCACACTTCAGCTAATCTACAAGCTAAAGAACTACTGCCATTGAGTTCATATAAAAATGTTAAATCTGCCAATGCAAATATTATACTTCATTTAATACACACATTTATAGAAGGGTTTTTTGTTGTTGTTTTTCTTAAGAGGTGATAAAACACTCTAAATTTTCCTGAATTTTATTTCTTAGTTGGGAAAATATATTGCCCAGGGGTTAATCAAGACCTAATTTCAGACAGCACACCTGACCTTGAACAAGTTCCTTCCTTACCAGGACAGCTCTTTTTTTTTATTTTTTTAAAGCAAATAACCTTTATTTTTCCTTTTTGTGGAGTTATATTTATCCCCGTATCTCAGAGGTGCAATAGTAAATCCAAATCTCTCTTTACCATATCCTCCAGGAGACTTAGCCCCCTTAGGGAATAAGTTCTCTGGTATCCACACTGTTATCTCAGATATTTTAAGATAAATTTGCCAATTAGGTAGGCTGACCAGATGTATCATTTTAAATGAGACAGAAAACAGTGGTACTGTCCCACTTCAAATGGTATGCGTGGTCAGCCTACTGACACCTTGAATTTAGCCCAGTGAGACTAGACTGACCATATGTATCATTTGAAGTGGAACAGTACCCTTGTTTTCTGTCCCATTTAAAACAGTACATCTGGTCAGCCTACAATTAGGCCTCGCCCACAACCCTTGTTGCATATAGCTAACAAATGTAAATACATAATAAGCCACATTAGTGTCACGGCCTATAAAAAAAAAAAGACAAAAATGGATTAGTTAGTAATTAATTCTTAGAGACAAATTTTTGACCTTGATCCTGAGGAAAGTGTTGCAGTACCATGAACAAAGTTAGGAACACGCGCCTCTTTATGGTAGGGTCTGCCTACCCAGGAGAGACCAAGACTGAGAGGTGGCATGAGTAGGTGGCTCATGTCCCTTCATTGCCAGCAAGCGATTTCAAATTTGATCAAGCACATACACACTTGAGTAGAATAGCAGACCAATAAATATCTGAGAAAACATGTCCTGCTAAAAACTAGAAGAAAATAAATTAGAAAAAAACTGAGCTATAACATTGTCTCAATAATTGAACACAAAATGATAAAAGACAAAACAAGGCCTACAGTTGTAAAAGCAAAGAGAAAGCGTACAACCCAAGAGACCCTGTAAGACAGTGCATTGTTAGGACCTGGTGACTGATCAGACAGCAACCCGAAGCAGGGGTCGGCATCAAAACAGCTCCAAAGTGTTGAGCCAGGAGCACACTGTAGAGTTAAATACAAAAGGAGGTTGAACGAGATCATCTTTAAGACCTATTCCAATTGTTACTGTTATGATTCCCAAAAAAGATGGATAAGAACCTCACATTTTTTAGAAACATGTAAGTCATCAAACTTTCTTCATTGTGAAAGTACTCACGGGCATAAACTATGTGCCAGGCATTGTCAAAGCCTGAAAGTACAATGGTGAATATAGGCCCCTGAGGAGGGTATATACCAAAAAAGTCACTAAAAGGGCATAGACAGAAATTTTTCTGATTCAATTTATGTTTTAAGAAGGTCACTTTGCTGTCCCCTAGAGAATGAGCAGAAGGAGATCAAACACTAACAAGGGAAAATTCCTTTGAAGGCAGTTAGGAAGAAGAAGGTGGTCATATTACAGATAAAAAGAGGTAAAAGATGGGAAGCCAGGATGGCTCAGTGGGTTAAGTGCTCACTGTGCAGCCCCGGGGACCAAGGATCAAATCCCGGCCCTGGCCTGTGTGGACCCATATGCTGAACTGGGGAGTGCCCCCAGTTCGGTTTTCACCGGGGTGAGACCCCAGCCCAGTTCCTGCCCTGTGCAGCCCCGTGCCCACCTGTGGAATGAAACTATGTGGAAAAACCAATGATGTGTAACTATGGAGACTGCTCTGGGCCCTCCCCCCTTCTCTCTGTCTCTGTATCTCTCTCTCTCTCTCTCTCTCTCTTTCTCTCTCTCTCTCTCTCTCTGTCAAAAACAATAAAAATCAATTTTTAAAAAAGAGGTAAAAGTTAAAATATCTGAAGATAGGCTTCCTGATTAGATTGGATATGGTGGTGAGAATAACGGTGGAATCATGGATAACTGCTATGTTTCCTGCTTAAGTCATCAGGTATGTGATTCCTTTTACTGTGAAATGGAAAATTGGGAAGGAAGAATGGAAGCTTAAGAGGAAAACAAAGCTATTAAGGAAAACCTTCTTATTAATGTATTAGTGACTAGATACATAAGTAAGAAAAGTATGTCAAGCATCAGATATTGGAACCACACCGTTTCCAGATATATGGGACTCACCACTCCAGGATTGATACGAACATTAGAGGCTTAATCTATTGGCTTTGGGGGCATCCAACTGCAAGTACAAGGGATTTCTGTGGGTGGGGAGAGAGTGAAGCTTGCAGATTGAAGCTGAGTAGATTCTCAGCTGTGCAAGTCAGAAAAAATTTTACAAAATATTTACCCATCATCAAGTAGCTTATTAGCACTGTCATACCACGCATCGCTGACAGTGAAAAGTCTAGACAGAGAGGTTCTCTACCATCTTAGTGCCATAGGCAAGACTCAAAGGCAAACAAATATTGGAGGGGGGTGGGCAGGGGAGGATTAAATGACTTCCTCGTACTAAGTGAGACTGAATGGCAAAGTCAAATCCTGTCCCATCAGCTCATGTAATAGAAAAAAAATCTTTATTTACAACATTGGTGTCTGTTATTGCATGAATTGGTATTTAAAAGTCATCATCTCTACCTTACTCCTTATTTAGAAGCATTCAGTTGTGAAATATATTGATGGTACCCAGAAGCAGCTAATCAATAGTGCAGGGGTTCTTTCTGACATGGAAAATCAGAACTTGGCAGATAAATGGACTTTCTGTCTTGGTTCCCAAATCAATAGGTCAATTGGTTTGAGCTCCCAGTATTCAATATATGTTTAACCTAAAAAAACAGACTCTTTTGACCCAGTTCTATAAATCTTTCTTTATTAGTAAGCTATCTGTAAGTTATTAGGAAAAGAGTAAAAAATAATTGACAGAATGATTCAACAGGGAAAAGGCAGGGAACCACTTTCATATAGAATCTGGGAGACATTTCTGGTTCATTTTTTCTCTAAGTCTTACAGATTCTCCCCCATAAGAGCTCTCAGATCTTTTCCCTCCTTTCTTACCCATACCCACTCTCATTACCTCACCCTTCAATGCAACAGTCTCAAACTTTCCAATGGTCTTTAATTAGTTTATTCATCATGTATTATTGAGCAGCTCTTTATGCAGCAGGTAATATTTTAGGTACTTGGGAACCAAACAGACAAAACCCTCTGTCCTTTAGGAGTTTATATACTACTAGGGAAAACATAAGTACAAGAAACACAATAAGTAAGTAAATTACATAGTATGGTCACGGGTGATAAATGCCACAAGGATAAAAAAACAAACAAACAGAAAGAGAAGCTAAAGTTAAAGTAAGGAAAATCGAAAACGTGGTCAAGAAATTCATGGAATTGGGGGTGGGGGGTTATTGGATAGGTGAGAATACTAGTGCACACTGTTTGACTGTGTGACTTATTATTAGTATATGTGGCAAAATTCAGCCCACTTGCATCCACATTCTTTCAGATATCGCCAGAAAAGCGCATCAAATGTGAAGAAAACCCCAAGTATGGAAAAAATTAAATTTCACACTGTTATTAAGTTCCTCACATAACAAGGGAAAATACCTCAAACCATTTTAGAAGAGATGTTAGTGATTTACAGGGACTGTTACCCTGGGAAATCCATAGTTTACAAGTGGCACAGCCTTTTTTAAGCAAAGCAGAGAGTGGATTGAAGACGACCTCCATCTGGGATGCCCTGTTGAGGCCACTGCCTCAAACATTGTTCAAAAAAATTGAAAACCTATAGTGGAAGATGCCAGATTGAATACAAAGCAATGCACAAAAATGGTTGAAGTTTCACCTACAATCATTTTGAATGTTCTCCATCAGCATCTAAGGATGTCAAGATGGGTACTGAAAATGCCCACACTGCTTCAAAAACAACAGCTTGGTAAGTGTTCACAGCAGTTTCTGGACCTCTGCAGAGAGAACAAAGGTGAAGTTTTAAACCAGATTGTCACTGGAGATGAAACTTGGGTTCATCATTATGAACCTGAGTCAAAGCAGGAGTGCATGCAGTGGCATGAAAAGGGCACACCACCCCCTAAGAAGTTCAAGGTGTCCAATCACCTGGAAAAATCATGGCTACTGTTTTTCGGTATACAGAGAGTGTCCTGCTGATCAGTTACAAAGATAAGGGTGTCTCAATAACTGGAGAGCTCTATTCCTATCTGCTGAGCCAGTTAAAAAAATCTTTGAAGAGGAAAATGCACCAAAGAGGTGCTACTTTTGCACAACAACACACCCATGCACAAGAGCAATGTTGTGTTTGTTGGCTACTCTTTATGACTATGCCTTCCAAACATTAAACCACTCTCCCTATAGTCCAGACCTGACCCCATCTGATTATTATTTGTTCCCAAATATTAAAAAAACAGCTTTGAGGGAAAAAAATTACAAATGATGAAGAGGCTAAAGCTGCAACTTGAAAGCAAAAACAAAAAATTTTTTTGAGGGTATAAATAAACTTATTGAGAGATCTGAAAAATATATTAGAGTTAAGGGTGAATATATTTTAAACATAAAATAATAAATAGGGTTTTTTACCCTTTCCTTCCTTCCATGAATACAGTATTGGATAATCTGGTCAGAAAGCCATCAAGCAGAAGGTAAAATCTGCACAGAAACTTGGCAGAGAGAGGAGTTGGCAAAGCAGATACCTGTGGGGAAAGTTCCAGGTGGAAGAAACAGCCAGAGCAATAGCCCAATGTCGGGAACACAAGGAGGCTCTCCAGTGGGTGGAGGAAGAGGACAGTCACGAAGTAAGGTCAAGTTCCTTCCTTTTCCTACAACAGGACTGAAGTCAGAAACGTAGGCGTGACCACAGACTTCTCCACCCACAACCACCCATTCCATCAGTCCATCATGTTGCTTTTCCCTCATACAAATTCTTCTGATGTCTTTTCTGACCTCTTTTATTCTCTCATCATTTCTTATAGAGACGACTAAAGTAGTCTTATCTATCTTCCAGTCCACCGGTTCCTGTGAATTTCAGGAATTCAACCGTGACTGTGGGACTGGTCACCTCAAGGAGTCGAGGGGGACTCGTTTATCACCCTGATGATAAAAATCTGTCAAAGAAGGTTTCCCAAAACGTTAACTGGGGCTATCTCTGGATGACACAATTTCAGGTGCTCTTTACTTCCTTTTAGAACTTTTCGTATTGCTTACTTTTTCTTTGGAAAGAATGTATATGGCATTCATAACAAATAACATTACAATCATTTTATAATAAAAATGTTCATAATAACTTCTTTCCTTTGTGTGGGAGCCTAATCCCACTTATTTACCAACATGAGAAAATATACTACATTGCTGAGTAAAAATCAATCTATAAAATGATACCGTGTTTCTGTCTTTATAGAAGAAAGAATACAAGATACATACCAACATGTTAGTGATGGTTTCTCTGGACACAGTAATGATAGATGACTTTCCTTTTGTGTGTTTCTATGCTGTTACATGTTTTATGCATCGAATACATATAAATTTTTTTATAACAAAAAAAGAATGTTGTATTTTACATGTTCCACACATTTTTTAAAAACTGGTGCTAAAAAACTTAATAGTATCACATAGTTACTTTGAAACTACTTTTGTTAATACTAATTAAATCTGATACCCGTTCTCACCTCTTGCTATGTATTATTTCCCCACTGGCCTACTGTCCAGGAAAAGAAAATGACATTCATGCAATCATTTCTTTTTTGTGTAGCTCTTACATAAGGAAAAATGAGTGATAAAATGGCATTAAAGAGGCTAAATAGGAAGATCCTGCCATGTTTCTAAAAGTAGCCTTATCTGGATAAGGCTAGGGACCACAAACATAAACTCAGGAATTCTCACATTTTTGTCCGGATTCCTGATGACAATACTAGTGTCTATTTGTCTCAGCCATTTCATGCCTGTCCTTTATATTTCTCAGACCTGGAAGCCTTTTATTCTCTATGCTGAAATCGGGCATTATCATTTCTTTCTCTTCCCTTTGGAACTACTTTCACTTGCTCACATCCTAACCCTGAAGGGTTAATTTACGGACCACATCTTACGCTTATTCCTAGAAATCTGGGCCAGAAAATCTCTCCTCAGTGAGCCCTTGTGTCTTTATTTTATATCTAAGCCATCTTCCCAGTCAATGAACCTCCCTAAAAGATTAATGTAGTTTGAACTTTTATAGAGGAATATCATTTGTGCGCTGTCATATTTAGCACAAATGGTGCTTCAGTCACAGCTCAGTAATATTCCAGCATATTATTTCCAAGGCATTTGAGAGTTTAAAGAATTATTGAAGGGCGCACTGTACTCATTTGGTAATAAGGCAGAGAGCACTGCCTTCTACATATGATTTCAACAAATGGAATCACCACTAATTTCATTGCACATAGCAAAATAGTTGTGATAATAACCCAGGTAAAATATCCCACTGGAGGAAAGAGATGACATAGAGTCTTTTATAAGACCTCCAAGAAGGATTGAAGAGGAAATCCTAGGAGTTGAGAGCAAAATGCTAGGAAATCATCTTCCCACATTGAATAGGTACCCTAGACACTGTGGCTTTGTCAGCCCTGTGTATGAGGCCACATCCCTTACTCGGCCATTATTTTTCTACAGAAGCTGCCAAGCTGCATAGGCGGCAACATGTACATGCTGGGGACATGAAAGCCACTGAAGAGGAATGAACAAGTTAATGTTATTTATAGGGAAACCATCACCGCACCAAAGCTCAGTTATTTGGTGAGAAAGCCCCCAGACTATTACAGCTTTGTAAAGATCTTCAAGGAGAAAAATTTGGCCTTTTTTCTTAATATTTGAATTGACAGATGTGTTTTAGAGGAAGGAAAGTTCTTGTTCACTGTCAGGTGTCAGCAAAGAGTAGTTTAAAAGTTTCTGGATGCACACTAATCTGAAATACAGAGAGAACCCCGCAGTCATGGAAGATCCTTTTTATACATATTACTCCAACTCTATTTCAGATATTGACCTTTTTATTGAGTTCTCCATTCTCAGCAATTATAGTATTTAAATCTCCAAGTCAGGAGAATCCTAAAAGCAGATATGGGTCTCATCTTCATTTCTAGATCAAGAAAGGCATAATTTTGCCACTTGGGAACTCGCTTATTCAAAACACATTACAATTTCTTCTGCTTATTAAAAGTTATCTGCTATTAGTATTAACTTAGTGAAACATTTTGAGAATACTGTTACTTGCATTCATTTGAAAAAAATGCAACCCTTAACGCAGACAAAAATGGCTCAACCTCCAATCTTTTCCCATTTCTTCCCAACAAGTTCAAACCCCACATTGCACCTGTATGTCTTTGCTTATAGTGACCAAAGGAGTTTCAGACTTTTAGAACAACGCTCCTGGGATACTATACGCCCAAATCCTTAAAAGTGTAAAAAGATGCTTTTTACAGATATCTTTACAATACGGGGATCGTATTGTATAGTATTCCGGATCTTGTATATAATACCAACATTTGTTTTCAAGTATCTTACTCCTTCTCAGTTATCCTATGTTGATTTCAACCCATCAACACATCCTGTTTCCCTGGATACATTTTTGTTCAAGGGTGGTTATGAGTCTTAACAACATCCAGTAACATGAAATTCAGAATGTTGATTCAGACATGTTTTTTCTCTCATTAGATGTAAAATAACCTCACACTGCACTGTGGGTTATTGGAAGTCACTTTGCAACACAAGGGGGAGTCAAGCTTAGGTTAAAGTTGATATCTTAGGCAAGTAGAGAAGGAAAAAAAATGGCTCTTAATAACATCATTGAGCTTTGTAAATCAAGCCCCCAAACCAGGCTTAGCTTTGTGATTTCAGTAACATAAAAAAAAATAAACCTCTTTTAAATTTTAGCGAGTTTGACAGAGGTGTTCAGTTATTTGCAAGAACAAAGAAAAAGTATTGATGCATGGATTCAGAAAAAAAAATTGAACTCTATTAAAAAATCTAAATCAAGAAATATTGTGTCAAAGACTAAATAAAGCATCTCTTTCCTACAATTGTATACAGCACTATCACCAGGACACCCAGGTACTGTGACAAATGAGCAGGTGTAGTAAGTTAGAACAGGATACTGTGCCATTCCTCAAGTTCTGCCTAGAGAAGACTTTTTGTTTTTTCTGTTTTTTATTTTCTGTGTGTGAACGAAACTGAAACTGAGGATTAGATACAATGTTCTTTTTCATTCAAGGCCCAGATGTCAGACTGCAAAAACGTAATTTCTAATCTCTTGGTAGAAATTGGAGGATTGTCAGCTTTTAAGATTTTAAGTAATTCATTTAAGTGACCACAGGCACTGTAGTTTAGGGAGTGATGCTGTCTTCAGTTTTACTGTTGTTTTATTTTGTCCCTAATAATTGTAACATTTTAACATTCATCATGTGTCCTCAGAGAAAATCAGCAGGGTGCCCCCCAGTGTCAGACAACACGAATTATTTATCAACCAAGTGTCCCCAAGGATGGAGCTTTGAGCATCTGGAGCAGCTGAGGACTGGTGTGAGGGAACAGTCAGGAATTGTGCCATGAGATGCTACCGTGCGGGAAGGTCCACAGTGGGAGAATCATGACATGCGAGAAAGGCAGACTGGCTAGAAAGGAGTTTGGGCCGTCCTCGGTATTCTGGAGAAGGCTTTTACGGTTACCGGTAACAGAGTTGGTTCACCGTAGAGTTCTAGGGCGGGGAGCAGTGGAGGCAGAATTCTCAGCTGACCCCACGATGACCTAACTCCTCCCTGGACCCCAGCACAGGCCCTACATCCTCCCTACTGTGAATCTGATGGCGTTTTCCCCTGTGATGCATGTTATGTGCCACAGGTGACTTTAAGAAAGATGATCAAGATGTGAATCACCTCGTGGCCTGAAACCTTTAAAAGCCTGGCTTTAGCGCTGGCTGGTAGCAAAGAGGAAATCTGAGATCTGGAGCCTGAGAAGGATTCTACTCACCATCGATGGCCTGAAGCTGGAGAGGCCGAGAATGCGGGGGGCATCCAGTTGCTGAGGGCAAGTCCCAGCTGACAACCAGCAAGAAGACGGAAATCTTAGTCCACCGCGGCGAATACAGTCACGCTCCACATAAGGACGTGGGAACCGCAAATCCGACGGCAGTACCATCCGATTATAATGGGTTATAAACAAAGCATTTGTTTTCCGCGTTAAAAGAACAGGCTGAACGCGACTACAATGTTGAATTTCCTGTGAGCCCCGGTGGTTTAAACAGACAAGGGGGCTCAGAATGCTGTCCGCCGGCCTTGTGCTCACCCCAAGCTGAGGCCGAGCTGGTGAGAGAGGAGGGAGCCCTGGATGCACACATGGACACACACGCACACGTGGAGGCAAACACACGCGCACGTCGGTGTACGCTCACAAGTGGACGCACATGCTCACGTGGACGCACACGCACACTTGGAGGCGCACACACACACGCACACGTCGGCATATGCTCACACGTGGACACACATGCTCACGTCGATGCACATGCTCACGTGGGCGCACTCTCACACGTGGGTGCACTCTCACACGTGCTTACACACTCCCGTCGACGCACACGCACACTTGGACGCACTCTCACATGTGGGCGCACACGCTCACATGGATGCACATATATGTGGACGCAGTCACACACCAACGCACGCACACTCACTTCCCTTTCCTTATTTCTCTTCATCTCTTTCCTTCCCACCCTCTCCCCCTGGCCCTTTCTCTTCCCTTCCTTTTTCTTCCCCTCTCTTTTTCTTCTCCTCTCCCCACTCCTAACATTCTCTCTCCCTCCACAGCCCTCCCGGCCCCTGCAACATGAACGCACGTGTGCTTTATCTTTTATTTATACCATGCACACTTTGTCTTTTGTTTATACCGTATTTTTATTGTAGCATTCCCGTGTTTGGATATGCAAATACTTACTAGTGTGCTACCATTGCCTACAGTATTCAGTACAGTCGCACGTGATACAGGTTTGTAGCCTGGTGTGTAGTAAGCTACACCATCCATGATGATTGCACAAAGATGAAATAGCCAATGACACATTTCTCAGAATGTAGCCCCTCCTAAAGTGGCTGACCAGATGTCTCATTTTAAACAGAACCGAAAACAACAGTACTCTCCTGTTTGAAAGGTAGGTATGGTCAGCCTAGTCTCACTGAGCTAAATTCAAGGTGTCAGTAGGCTGATCATACAGACTCTTTGAAATTGGACAGTACCGTTGGTACTAAAATGGTACATCTGGTTAGCCTACTCCTTAAGCAACATGTGACAGTGACTGAATTCTGCCAACAACAAGCATGAACATAGAAGCTGTTTTTTTCCAAGAGCCTCCAGACAAGAACTCAGTCCAGTTGACACCTTAATTTTGGCCTTGAGTTTATCCTGAAGAAAGAACACAGCCATGCTGTGGGGACTTCTGACCTATGGAACTGTTAGCTGTTTTAAGCCTCTAGCTTTATGGTAAATTGTTATGCAGTAATAGATAAGAAATACATTTTTCAAATCAAAACAGGAAACAGAGAAAATTATCTTGTCTGGCACAGTGAAGAAAGAATCTGAGGAGGTAGAGCTGAATGGAGGAATCCTACTTAAGAAAAGGTTATTCACACATTAAGAGTGAGTGGCAAATAGTAGCATAGTTCATACCTACATATTCAATACTAATCACCATACTGAGTTTTGGATAAAACAGTTCACCAACACAGCAGATACATGAAGACCACATAGGAATAGACACAGCCTTCATAATTTCAAAAGCCCAGGCCTTCTGGAACACTGGTAGCAACATTTGTGAATGAATAACAGTAATTTATAGTTATGTTTATAACTCAGCTAATTAAGCATAAATTTATTGGCAATATATAATATGTGATTATGATAGATATTTACTAATGATGGGACAAATATGTAAGGAGAACCTTGTGATTTATTGCCAGAGCCTAGCAGATTCCTGGCTCAGCAAATGGTCTAACACATGTGGGTTAAAAATCTGAAGTGATGAAATAATCTAATTTTTGTTCCTTCATTTTTTATTAACCCCTAAACCAATTATTCTTTCATTTTCATTGATTTTGAATTATTTCTACCCACTAGAGATTGACAGATTAAGTGACAAATAGAGGTAGCTTTGTCATTTACTAAGAGTTGTATCTGGTGATGCACTTTATACGTGTGAGTCTTGAAGTATTATTTAAAAGAGTAATGAGAAGCTATCACTCACAAAAAGTATATTTTTAATAGACTTTATTTTTTAAAGATTTATTTTTATTGTTTTTTGACAGAGAGAGAGAGAGAGACAGACAGAGAGAGACAGAGAGAGACAGAGAGAAGGGGGAGGGCCCAGAACAGTCTCCATAGTTGACATTAGTTTTTCATATAGTTTCACTCCACAGGTGGGCACAGGGCTGCACAGGGCAGGAACTGGGCAAGGAGCCTCCCGCATAGGCCCCGGCAAGAACTGAACTGGGGGCACACCCCAGTTCAGCATGTAGGTCCACATGGGCCGGAGCCGGGATTCGATCCTCTGGCTCTGGGCTGCTTAACCCACTGAGCCATCCCGGCTTCCCAATAGACTTTATTTTTTAAAGCAGTTTTAGTTTTACAGCAAAATTGGATAGAAAGTATGTAGATTTCCTATATACTCCCTTCCCCAAAACATGCACAGCCTCTCCCATTATTAACATCCCACACCAGAGTAGTACATTTGTTACAATTAAATTTACATTACCATCCAAAATTCATAGTATACATACAGTTCACTATTGGTGTTCATTTTATGGGTTTGGACAAACGTATACAGAGTAGTTTTACTGCCCTAAAAATCCTCTCTGTTCTGCTTAGGTATTTATTCCTCTTTCCCTTAACCTCTGTCAACTGACCTTTTTATTTTCGCCATAGTTTTTCCTTTTCCGGAATGTCATATGTTGGAACGATACAGTATGTAGCCTTTTCAGATTGGCTTCTTTCACTTAGTAATATGCATTTAAGTTTTCTCAATGTCCTTCCATGGCTTGGTGGCTCATTTCTTTTTAGTGCTAAATAATATTCCATTGTCTGGAATGTACCACAATTTAACTATTCACCTAATATTTAAGGGTATGTTGGTTGCTTCCAAGTTTTGACAATTATAAACACAGCTACTATAAACATTCATGTTCAGATTTTGTGTGGACATAAGTTTTCAACTACTTTGGGTACATACCAAGGAGTGTGATTGCTGAGCCGTGTGATAAGAGTGTTCAATTTTGTAAGAATTCACCAAAGTGTCTTTGATAAAATCCAGCTTATTAATTCATTTATGGATTATGTCTTTTGTGCTGTATCTAAATAGTCTTTGACAAACTCAAGGTCATCTAGATTTTTCTCCTACATCAAGTTTTAGAAGTTTTATATTTAGGCCCATGAATTACTTTTTGTAGAGGATGTAAGATCTGTATCTAGATTCACTGTGTGTGTGTGTGTGTGTGTGTGTCCAATTGTTTCAAGATAATTTACTAAAATGCAAACTTTTTCACTTCCCTATCAACTTTTATTGAGAAGTACCTGCTATATTTTAATGTATATTGGTTTCTAACAATAATAACTTTCCCTGAAATTTTAGACTATCAGCATTTCATATAAAGACCCAGCAATAACGTTGCTTTCATTCCTTTCTCTCACAACTGCCCTGTGAGCTGGATTAGTGGTGTGACCTCACTTTACAAATAGAAAAGCTGACACAAAGAGAGAAGGAAAGCTGCCTTGCTCACCCACAAAGCTCACAGCAGAGTGAGAATTCACATGCACTGTGTCTACTGCCTGCTCACCTGGGTGCCTGAGGCAGGTCACCCCTTCTTTACTGTCACTGACGAGAAGCCCTGAGTTACCCAATCACAAGGAGTAGGAAAACTACTTCTTATCAGGAAAGGAGGCACTCATTGTTTTAGTCCTTGTACTACAAGAGCAAAAACTACTAACCTTGTTCCCTTTCCTCTCTTTGCCAGTAACACTAAGAAAAATCAAATATTCTAAATTATGAGCCTGAATTAGAGGTGAAGAGAAATATTGAGTACCTACCTCAATACAAATCATTTGCATTTTCTGCAAATGATCCATCAGAAAAGTTACAACAGGAATTGATTCTGGAAAGTTGGCAAGTCATTGGACCAGAACACATATAATATTTTCAAGAGCAGAAAGAATAGGTTTATATAAAATTCCAGTGGTCCCAACTTCAATACTACCCTTCCTAACTGAACACAGAGCTACTGATTTTTGTGATTACTTCGCTTGTGCACGGGTGGGAAGAAAGTTTGTATGACAAATTCATTGATTCCTCAAAAGGATGTTCTAGGTTTGTGGGACTGTACAGTGTAGCCTTCCTGCTGACCTGTTCATTTGCTGGCTGCTCCAGTTGCTAAGAAGTCTCCACACAGCCAAGCTGCCCAACATGGCACTTCCAGTTCCTTCCATGGGGTCCTGAAGTACTTGGTTCAAATTGGTGTTGTTTTGCAAGTTGTTTAGATGTCAACTCTAAAAACTAACTACATTTAAGAAGCTAGAACTCAGAAAGAGGAACCTGCAAAAAAAAAAGGCACTGGATTATCTACCAATATTTTTAACACAAAATAAAATATTGTAATAAAATACCACTAATTTAAATGTATTTTTTTTAATGTGATTTTACTGTTCTCTTTGTTTTTGAGTAGGACTCGGTTACAACTATTTCTATCAAAATTCTTAGTTCTTCTCCTTACGGGTGGCATTCACGCCTATTAGAGACGTACACTCCTTTTCCTCAATCATACATTTTGTCTCTGTATTAATCCATTCATTTTGTACTATGTCAACATCTACCAAGCTTGTTCAACCATGCCACTTATGGCCAAGGACGGCTTTAAATGTGGCCCAAACAAATTCATAAACTTCCTTAAAATATTATGAGGTTTTTATTTTCTTTAGCTCATCAACTATCGTTAATGTTACAGTACTTTATGTGTGGCCCAAGACAATTCTTCCCATGTGACCCAGGGAAGCCAAAAGGTTAGACACCCCTGAATATTTAGCTACCCCTTGAAAAATGTGGGGTGCCCTGGTAGTTACAAAGATAACACATTGTAACTGTGTGGAGGACATCCTCTCTGGAGATAGTCTTAGATTTGCCATCTATGGGCTGAAGGACTTCAGACAAGTTCAGGCACCTTAACGCAGGCCTGCCCTGTCGGTTTTGTGGGCGGATTATGTGAGACGCTGCAGGTAAAACACAATACTATGTGAACCGCACATGTGGAATTAGTAAGTTTTTGATTCACCAAGACATTTAACTTCTGTCCCAGCTTTTTCATCTTGGAAATGGCAGTGATGATAGGTGGAGTAGCTCTCCAATGGGAGTGAGATAAAGCCTGCAGGGCATGTGGGAAGCAGTGAGCACTCAGTGAACAAGCAGTCAGTCCTCTAGCCCAGGATCAATGTAGAGACGACCATCTGGAATCAACGTTTTACAATTCTGTCACTCCTAAAACATACACTTTTAATGGACTCTCTGGGTTAGAAAATAACCTTTGTTTTTTCCTGTGAGTTGATGTATCATATGTGTGTTTATGATAATTGCAGAGAACCCCACTCATTGTCTGGTACCTTCTAAATCAAGCAAATACCATTGCTACCTCCATTTTTCTAGTTCAGTGTTTTTCGAGAGTCCCCTGGAGAGTCTTAATTGCACAGCATATTTAATTAGCGTCACGTAATGAGACAGTTCAGTGGTCAAACAAGTTTAGAGAATATGGGTGAAGCAGGATTAAAAACAGATTCTTTTAATCTGGAGCTTTGAATGTGCAAATGGTCATCATGAACCTCTAAATGTCCTATAGATTGTTTTCCAAACGTCATGAACCTGGTGTGAGTGTGTTACCCTAGGGGACACGTGTTCTTAAGAATACACATTGGAAAATGCTGCTCTCGGTATCATCACTAGTAGGCCATGTGGTCAATTTAGGACCCAATAGTCTTAATTACCAACACGTAGTCATGTTTGACATTTTGGGGCACCACAGACCCAAGACTATTTAAAACATAGATTCCCAGGTCCTACCCCAGACCTACCAAGTCAAAATCTCCACAGGGGAGATATAGTGGCATTGTATTTTTAAAGAGCTCCACCAAAGGGTCTGATGCCCAGTCATATTGAGAACAACTGGTGAGGAACGTTCACATGGATCCTCAAAATGCCATTCATTCTGGATTCTGACACGTGGTTTGACATGTAACTTCCCCCTTCACCATAAGCCAAGTCGTCTTCGGCTCCCCCAGAGGCCCTACACTCTTACTAGTCCGTAGGTGAGCAGAACACATGAGGCCCCTCAAAACACATGAAATCACCACTGAAACCTCATGAGGTCTAACCCGGGGGCCAATAGGCCCAGCACCTAGTACATAGCCAAGCATTTATTTGACACTCACTATAAATTTTGATGAATAAGTGTCATTTTTAAACTTAGCAGATTAGTTATAGACAATTCTAATCCATCTTATATATTATTGGAATTCTGACAACAACCACATTATAATTAACAAGATAACCTCTATGCTTCCTTCCCCCTTCATCCTTTTGTACTACTAGAATTATCTAGAATCTAGACAATTAATACCTCTGTTTGGATTTGCACTTAACGACTCCACTAAGCAGTCTTTGAAACTTATTAAAATGGGCTACTCAACTGTATTAGTTTCCTGTTGCTATTGTAACAAATTACAACTTAACTGCTTAAAACAACACCAATTTATTCTCTTTTAGTTGGGGAGGTCAGGAGTCTAAAATCAAGGTGAAGATAGAAATACATTCTTCTGGAGGCTTCAGAGCAAATTTTATTTCCTTGTCTTTCTCAGCTTCTAGAAACTCCTGAATTCCTTGGCTCATGGCCCCTTCTTCATGTCACTCTAACATCTTTCTTCCGTCATCATATCTCGTCCTACTAACTCTGATCCTCCTGCCTCCCTTACAAAGACCCTTGGGCTTACATTGGCCCACCTGGATAACCCAGACTAATCTCCCCATCCCCAAAATCCTTAATTTAATCACATCTGCAAAGTTCCTTCTGCTATATGATGTATTCCCAAGTTTCAAGGATTAGAATTTGGACATCTTTAGGGCAACCATTATTTAGACTATGACATTATGATTCCTCAATTTATCTAAAATGTGTATTGACAAATTCACTGTCTAAAATGTACAGGGTGTACTCTGGTGCTATCAGGGGTCAAAAGGATAATAAAACCAAGTCTCCAATCTTAAGGAATTTATCATCTAATAGGGCAAATAAGATGAATTCATAATTGATTTTCAGTTCAAAGATTCATATAAGCAAGCAAATTTGGACAGAACAAATGGTCTCTCTGAGGCAAATGCAGGAAATTAAGTAGGACACTAAATTCTGAAAGTGCCAAAAGTTAAGGTTGTCATGGTAACATGAACACAGCAGCACAGAAAACCTGTTCTTCAAAAGTATACACTTACCAGCTTTGTACAATTATGATGTGCTGAAAGAGCAGCTCTCATTCAATAATCCAGAACCCTTTACAACCACAGATGAGCTCTTATTCTACGGCTATAAGAAACAGCTTGCCTGACCAAATTCAATTTCACAAATGTTTAGGTATCACCTACTATGTGTAAGAAATGTAAGACACGGAGCTAAGATCTGAGAGAATACAAAATAAATAAGACATAATTCTTGACCCCAAGGAACTTTTCATCCAAGGTAAGCCTGCAAATGGTAATAGATTCCATGAAAGCCTCTCATAATAAAGTCAGGGCCCAAAGTGATAGTCAATGGTGTAATTAGCAGATATCAATGTTTTCAATGAGGATATTACACAAATTTAAAAGGTCTAAGGTCTCTTCCTACCTCTCCCTGACCTGATTCTCCTACTGCGTAACAACTTCCTTTCAGATATGCTCTTATCTGATATCTTTTTCAAACTTCTTAGTGTTCATGCTGTTTTACAGCCACCATGCAAGGCAGAAATTTTTGTATCAGTTTTCTTAGAATCAGAGATAAATTTCCCAAGCATACACAGAAGGAAGTGGTGAAGCAGGCATTTAGGCGTTATCTGACTATAAAGCCCAAATGATTTTCTTACATTGATCGTTGAATGTACCACACTATATTGCAATGACTTGTTTGAATGGCCCTCCCCCCAATTAAACTGTGAGTATCTTATGAATCAGGTTCATACCTTGCTCATGTGTATCCTCAGAATCTAGTTCAATGGACAGACACATAGCTTGTGGAATGAGTGCGTAAATGGATTTTAGGCAAGCAGTTGCTGAAGGTAACTTTTCTCAATGAAGGTAAAACCTTTTTCCATAGAGCACTGATGTCAGTTGCATGCCCTGTTATAGCAAACACTTGGTGGGTTTTATTCATCACCTACTTACTTATAATAATAATAAATAGATACAAGCTTCCTCCATATCCCTTCTCTCATCTTAATTTATGCTTGCACCTTTCCCCTCTTCTGCCCAAAATTTGGAGTGTTAAAAACATACCCTCCAGTCATGCTGGTATCCCTGGTGCAGAAGATAAGTAGCATTCTTGGCAGTTGGGTTTTTACTTCTCATGGTCCAGAGACCCCACCTAACACTTCTATATAACGTGGTATCACAGGGCACCACTGATTTGAGTCCTGTTCGAACTGGCTTCCAGAACGGCTTTGGCTTCCTTCTTCCCCTCCTCTTCTGGAAGCTTTTATCATCGAAGGGCACTGGCATGGTCCTTTACTTTTTCTAATTACAATAAGAGATCATGTGCTCTTCACCTGTGACTTCATCTAACTTTAGTAAGACCCCAAGCGACTTTGACCTGGAATTTACGCACTGTGCCTAGAGCTCTTTCTACGAGATCTGTTGTTACATCAAATGTTTCTCAAGAGACACTGATTCACTCTCTGTGCGTGGCCTGCTCTTGGTTCTGGTTTCCAAGTATTGGAAAGACTGCCAGCTTCTCTTCAAAGCTGCAAACTGGAAACTCAAGTAGTATTGAATTCATCTTCTCTCCCATACTCCAAACACTAGATTGGTTGCCAAATTTTGCCCATGTCTTCTGTACCAAATTTTCTCTAACTCTCCCTTCCCTTATATCCCTCACTCGCTATGGGTTTGTTGAGTTTATCCTATTTTCCCCACACTCTTTGCCTTTATACTGGCCATGTTACTGCGGACAAAGGTATTCTCTCTGCGTTCTTCAAAGGGGGCGATTTCGCTCTTTCATATCCTAATGGACTCTCACAGGCCTTTTGATCACCTCAAGAGTCTTCACCGTGCACTTCATCAAGATGCTCAAAATTACGTGCATCCTTTAGCTTCCTTCCATGTTCCCAAGTCTCCCTGTCTTGTCAGACTTCTCTCCTTAATCAATCTTACCCCACTCTGCACTTTCAGCCTCTCTCCTTCTGCATCTCCGTTCATTGGGATCATTTCAGGAACTCTCTCCTCCCAAGGAGTCTTGTTAATTAGGTAGATCCCATACAATCTGGAAACCCGGTCAGCTTGACCTCAAATACACGCAGCTTCTGCCTGGGCTGGGCCACCATCACCTCTTTCCCAGTTTGCTGCCATGGCCTCAACGGACCTCCCCTCCTGCCCCACAACACAGCAATTCCATTGACCCTCTTCAAACTCAAATCAAATCACTCCCCTTCTTTGCTTAAAATCCGAAATGGCTCCCAAGTCACTCCTAGCAAAGGCCGAGCCCTGCCTGGCCTCCCAGGGCTGGTGAAGTCCTGCCTGTCGCCTGCTCTGACCTCACATCACGCTCTCCCCATTGCCCACTGCCCTCCAGCTACACACCGGCTGTTTTGTGGTCTTGGCACTTGCTATGGCTCCTTCTCAATTCACAATCTCCCCATGGGTCCATTCCTTCAAGTCACAGCTCAGACGTCATCTTATTCAGCGTAGGAGCAAGCCCACCCGAGCGCTCCACTTAAAAATGCAGCCCCTTGCCCTGGCTTTGGCACAATCACCACTTAAGAGACTCAGGTTGGTTTATTTGCCTATTATCTGTCTCTCCCCACTGAAAATCCAGTAGCCCAAGGGCAAGAATTTGTGCCTATGTTCCCCCCACGCACACACAACATAGTGACAAAAATAATGTGTGGCACAACGCAAACTGGTTAAATGAATGAAATTAAAGCATTAACGCACAGGAGGTTTCCTGTTTTGCCTTTGTTACCATTAAGACTTTATCACAGAGATACAGAAGACAGAAAACACGGTCTGTGGAGTGCAAACGTGCACCTTCAATGGCTCTACCTTTTGCTGGGCTATAATATATTCGTAAGCGGCAGAGTGGAGCTTGTAAAGCAGTGAGAACCTAAACAGGACATCAGACACAGAGCTAGGAGTCTAGGGTAGGACAATAAACACGATTCAAAAGTGGAGCAAGAAGAGCAGTTATTGTGTAGGACTATGAGAAGATGCCTGCCTTACACACAGTACTCAAAAAAAAAAAAGTTTCTAATGGTCTTACTTGCAAATCTGAAGACCTTATAAAGTGTCAGATCTTTTTCCGCAATTCATACAATGCCAGCAAAAAGATAATAAAATAGAATAAAATAAAAAACGGGGGGCTGGGGGCACCAAATCGTCAGCTGATATAAAAATAATCTTGGACTTGAAAAAGAGACCTCTGAATGTGCAACGTGGCACTGCGTTGTCTTGGATTGCGATTCCTGCCATTGGTGCAAAACATCATCACCGTTGCACGGAATAACTAGGAGTCTGACTCCTTGGGCGGAGGAGCCGGATGATGCAAGCATTCTTTGCCAGCATGAGCCCCTCTGCGTGAAGTGGCAAAGACGGTACGACGCCCCCGCCGGGGCTCTGCTCGTGGGGGAGGGGAGCCGCCAGAAGGCGACCGCTCAGAAACCCGCTCGAGTGAACAGATGGGTCTTCGCTGTGCCCTGGAGGCAAACAGACCGGGCTCGGCTGCACCGGGGGAGCGAGTGCATTCCGGGGTCCCTGGCCTCTCTTAAAGAACGCCCTGCCCCGGCGCTCCCAGACTCCAAACCTTCAGCACCGAGGTGGAGGCATCGTAGACAGCAGCCCCCCGGGGCGAGCAGCGCCTCCCCGGGCTGCCCGGCGGCCCAGAGAAAAGCCAGCACCGGCCCCTGGCCGCCCGCGGGGCCGCCTGCAGCGCCAGGGGCCGGGGCAGACGCTCCGGGCCGGGGCTTTGGGAGAGACGGCTGCTCTCCAGGCCATTGCAAAACGAGAAAGCACGTCTTCTGCCCTTGGCTGCCACCATTCAGGCACAGGCGTCACCCTCGTACTTAAAAAAGGGAGAGTTGAGGAACATGTTCCTACGTTTAAGGTAGAAGCTCTGCCCACTCCGGCTGCAAAACGATTGTAGGATTTCATTACTCATGTCCATCGTGGGTGTTGCCGCTTTGAATATGTTCTTTGGTCAAAGGTTTAGGTTTTAGGTGCACAGAGATACACATACAAAATTGTTGGGCTCAGAGTTGCCTTACAGCAAGAAAAAGTAACCTGGAAAACAACATTCATCAACAGAGGCAGTTAAATTGTGATACAAACATACAATGGAGTAAACATACAGCTTCTAAGAAGTCGACATGGAAAAGATGTCTACGACAGAGTAAATGTAAAACATATGTATGATCTCAAGTCATTAAAAATGTAAACATTTGTCTTTACATAGGGAAACTCTTAGGAAGGTATTAAAAAACGTCCTCGGTGGTTATGGGGGGTTTCGTTTCTTATTTCATATACGAGGGCTGTCCGGAAACCAATCCAGCCTTAAATGCCTCTATTTTTCATCTTACAGGGCTGGAGACTTTCCAGACAGCCCTGGTATTCCACAAGTGTGCCCACACTGCGGCCCAGGGCAGCTTCAAATGTGGTCAACACAAGTTTATCAACTTTCTTAAAACATTGTAAGATGGTTATGCAATTTTTTTTTTTTAGTTCATCAGCTATTGTTAGTGTTAGTGTATTTTAGATGAGGAGCAAGACAGTTCTTCCAGTGTGGCCCAGGTAAGCCAAGAGGCTGGACACCCCTGCGTAAGATTTAAAAGTTTGTGGCTAGCATCTATTATTTCTATCAACAAAACCCACGTTCACAGGTGTATGCGTGCACGAGGGTAAATAAGTTCTCCCTGCTTCAGGCATAATGAAATCCAAAGTGATAAATGGCACAGAATAATGATAATAAAGTTGCTATTAATTTTATCTGTAGAGCAGATTTATATTATACCTTTTATCCCTTCATAAGAAATATGTGACCCTAAAGTTGAAAACTGAGATTGTTCACAGGAAACAATTCTTTTTCTTGACTCAAAACCACTTGCAGTTACCCACTCCAACAAATGAATAAAAACAAACTGAATACTGTAGAGATAATATAAATGTATGTGAAAACTGCATCCTATATAGAAATATCCTTTTCCCACACACCCCCTCTCCTTACTCTACCTACCATCACATCCCCAGATAAGCTCAGACCTCAAGACCTGAAAACCACTGTCTTTCAGCTTCTTGCTTGTTATCATAAGTGATGGTGGGAGCAGGTTGTAAATCACCATACAGAACACACTTAGTAAGATCCTAAAGTTTATTGTTCCCAGATGTCCTCAGATTACTTATGAGAATGCTCACTACCGCAGAAACACACAAATCAGCGTGTACACACAATGCTTTTTAGACCTGACTCACTGCTAAATATGGTAAGCAAGGAAAACAACTTTAAGATAAATAAAGAAAATAAAATCCTCATTATCTCTCTCATAAAAGACCTGAGAAATCATTTGAAAGCTCTCACTGGCTACTCTGTTTTGAAAGGACCGAGTTTACAAAGGTTAGTCTATTTTTTGTTAAAGTGGACTTAACCTCGCTGTGAATGATCAATTTAAATGAATATTTCTCTGCTGCCATCTCGTGGATTATTTGGGTAATGCAGTCGAAACGCAGGAACGCAAATCTGAAGTCCTTTCCCCCAAATTATGCCAGCTATGAATTAATTACTTAAAGCCATTCCTTTGACAGAGCAAAATATAACAACATATATGAGACTACTTCTAACGTATAAAGCCTCTTCCTAAGAACCAGGTTTATTTTTACACTTAAGATCTTCAAGCTTTTAAATGTTGTCTTTTTTTTTTTCAAAGGTATTCATACTTTATATACTTTATATATTTTTATCTATTTATTTTTATTTTTGACAGAAAGAAAGAGAGATACAGAGACAGAGAGAGAACTGAACTGGGCGAGCTCCCAGCTCAGCACATGGTTCCACACGGGCCGGGCCTGGTCGGCCGGGATTCGATCCCCCGTCCCCAGCGCTGCAAAGTGAGCGCTTAACCCGCTGAGCCATCTCGGCTTCCCCATAAATGTTATCTTGATAAAGAAAATGCTTTTGCCACTGCTTAGGCCATAATTACTATAAAAGATGTAAAATTATGTTAAAGCAATGATCAATAAAAAAAATAACTAGCCTTACATATACACTGTTGGCATTATCTCTACCACCTAATACTAAAATTTAGAAAAGAAAGTTATAATCTGGGGTGGGGAATCAAATATATGGAGATGGAAGAACTGACTCTGGGTGGTAAGCACATAATACAATACACAGACGATATAGTATAGAATTGTACACCTAGAACCTATGTAATTTTTACCAACCAATGTCACCCCGATAAATTTAACAACGAAAAACTGTAAGTTAAAGTCCTCTATCTAAAAGATAACATATATGTCATCTAAGCCTAACTCCAGGCCCTGTCCCACGAAACCCACGTGCCTTTGGAAAATGACTCCAAGATACATAACAAGAATTAATATGTGGTCGTAGGCAGTGGGGGAGGGGGACAGATGAAAGAGGGGCACCACCATCCCTCCACAGCCTGAGTGCTCCGAGTCGTGCCTTCCCCCCAACATCTGTGAGCACCAGCCAGCTCCCAAGCTGAGGGGCTGGACCCTGAGGAGGCAGGTGAACTCACCTGGGCTGTGACTATGCAGTGGGGTAGGAACAACACCCCCAGAATGATGCGCAGCCTATGTAGTAGGTGAACCAGGAGTATAACTTCAGATCTGTTCTCCCTACACAAGGACTGGGAGCAGAAAAAGGTGGGAGCAGGGAATGGGGAAACAGTGTTGTGATGTTGTAATCTATAATAAGAAAGATATTTGGAGGATGCGGGGATAGCTCAGGGGTGGAGCACTTGCCTCGAAATCACAAGGTCTGACGTTCCATTTCTGGCCCTGGCCCATGCAACCCCATATGCTGAACTGCTGCGCAACTGGTGACTGCCGGGATGGCTCGGGGGTGAAGGTTCTCGTCTCTCCTGCAGGAGGCCCCAGTTCAGTTCCTGCCCTGCGCGGCCCCACATCCACCTGCGTGGAATGAAACTATGTCACAACTAATGATGTACAACTATGGAGACTGCTCTGGACGCTCCCCCCCCCCACACCCCCCTTCTCTCTCTCTCTCCTCTCAAGCAATAAAAATTAAAATTAAAAAAAAAAAAGAAATTGGGGAAGCCGGGATGGCTCGGTGGGTTGAGCGCTCGCTTTGCGGCGCCTGGGACCGAGGATCGAATCCCAGCCCGTGCGGAACCATGTGCTGAACTGGGAGCTCCCCTAGTTCGGTTCTCTCTCTGTCTCTGTATCGCTCTCTCTCTCTCTCCTCTGTCAAAATAAATAAATAAATATATTTTTAAAAAAAAGATTTAAAGATGGCATTTTGTTAAAAAAACAAAAGAAATAGATACTTGGTCTTCATCCCTATTTCTGACACAGAGATCCTATACTCCTTGGAATTTCCTAAGTAATGACAGCAATAAAGACATCTTCTGTTATGTTGATGAGGTGATTCTTGGGCCACACCGCAGGGTGGTGGCTGGCTGCTGGGGGAGTCAACCCTGTGATTAGAGGGTTGGAATTTTCAGTGAGAGAGGCTGGAGGTTGAATCAAGCACCAATGGCCAATAATTTGCACCTTTCCCCATACTCTGCATCATGCATCTCTTCCATCTGACTACATATTCCTGAGTTATCTTCTTTTACAGTAAACCAGTAATCTAGTAAGTAAAATTTTTCTCTGAGTTCTGCGAGCCACTCTAGCAAATCAGCCAAACCCAAGGAAGGGGTTCTTGGGACCTCCAATCTATTAATAAGCAAGGTGGTGAGAAGCACAGGTGACAACCTGAACTTGCCATTGACATCTGAAAGAGGTGGTGGGCAGGCCGTCTTGTGGCACTGAGCCCTTAACCTCTGGGAGCTGATGCTATATGCAGGTAGCATCATAATCTAGTGGAATGGTAGGACAACAAGGTGGTGTCAGAGAATTGCCTGGTGATGTTGGCAAACACACACAAGTATCCTCATTCCTCCTCAGATTCTGAATTCAGCCCCAGTGGGCGAATGCTACTATGATAGGTGGGGCTATGTTTAATTATTGCTGCCAAACCCATTGTCAAGTGCAGTTACTAACTCATGCTGCACTCCCATACCATTCCTGGACTTACAGGCATTCCTTAGAGCACCTAAGTTTCCACGTCAGCAATAAACCCAGAAATGGAATAGAGGAATAGAGGAAATTCTTTATTTTATTTTATTATTTTATTATTTTAATTTTATTGTTGTATTATTATTTTGCTTTTTATAGTATTAATTTTATTTTTTATTAATTTATTTAATTGTATTATTTTATTTAATTTATTCTATTTTATTGTTATTTTATTTTATATTTATTTTGAGAGAAGGTGAGAGAGAGAGAAGGGAGGACCCAGAGCAGTCTCCCTTGTTACACATCATTAGTTGTGAAATGGTTTCATTCCACACAAGTGGATGTGGGGCCACGTGGGGCAGAACTGAACCAGGTCCAGCCATCCCTTCAGTCACTGTAAAGCATATGGGTTTGCACAGCTA
>PVKE010019398.1:0-28518 GCA_004027555.1 Craseonycteris thonglongyai | reverse complement strand
GAAGAGACCTTCCATTTATCGTATCAATGTACGGTATATTACGGTATGTTCGAAAAATGTCATTCATTAAAAATTTAATTAAAAAAAGAACTGGTGTTGCCTCGGAAGTGGGGGGTAGTCTTATACAGCGAATATAGGCCTAAACCTATGTTTTAACTGTAAAATTAGGGGGTCGTCTTATACGCCCAGTCGTCTTATACGCCGGAAAATACGTTATGTTATTTTTAGGCTTTTAAACTAAAAGCTCATGTTAGTCTGTAGTTTTCTGGGTTCTCTGTTTTGGTTTTGCTTTCCTCATTGAATAAACTAAAATTTTTCCCCCCAATGTCCTAAAATAGTTTCAACAACACAAGAAATATGTGTTTTGTTTTGTTGTTGTCATTTGTTTTATTTGATGAAAATATTCTGTACCTTATCAAGATTTGGTCTTTATCATAGGTGAACTTAATTTACAAATTTCTTAATTTATATTATATTATTGATCTACTTAAATTTTCTTACTTTCTTAAGCCAATTTTGGTGATGTAACATTTTTTTCTTTGAAAATAGAGCTTTTCAGTAAGATTTTAACATGACCATAATTTTATAATATGGACATATTTTAATATGTACATATTTTATAGTTATAATAAATATAACTAAAATGTTTTACTTATTATACTTACATTCCTTTTCTTACTCCTAATGATAAAATTCTTATTTTAAATTATTTCTTAGTTTTTAATTTTATTATGACTTTTTATGCCTGTCCACTGTTTTCTGTATCTTCCTTCAAATATGTATGTATGTATGTGGATATGTAGCTATATATCTATATGATATCTATTTATAAAACATCATGGATCTATTCTCTGTGTCTCTTTGCTCTTTTATTTTTTGTCATATGTATGTCTTTGTCATTTGCCTCTGAGTCTTAGGAGAAATTCTCTAGATGGCCATCTAATTCAGTGGCATGGCATTCGACAGCAATCATAGACTATCTCCTTTTCTCTTTTTTGAGCAGCTGTTATTTCATCTGTAAGTAAGGGTCCTGATTTTAGTGTGTTCAATGTCTATAGCTTGAATCTATCACTATAGGAGGAAGGAAAACTTTTAGCCTTACCTCAGCCCGTGTCACTCTGACTTTTGTTGCTTTGCCAGCTTGCTCCTGGGATCCCTTTTACACACATTCACTCGGTTGGTTTTCTTTTTGTTTCCCGTGGAACTGGAGTTTGAAAACATTTTCTTTCAATTCTGTTTTACTTCCAGTAAAATGGTGTGGGTTTCTGACGTGTTTATGCTTCCTGATTCAAGATTTACTCATGTCAAAGGGGGTGTGGGTGAAGGGGACAGATGAGAGTTAAACACATGGGCTGAATTCACTACCCTAAATCAGAACTCTCTCTCTGTGATATTGAATGATTTCTTTGTGTTTCTCATGGATGTCGCCATTTCCTGGTGCATATTAGCCCCTGAGAAATAAGTTTTGATTGATTTTTCACATGTTGGAAATAATCACTTTGTAAAACAGTGTGACTCTATTAGAACACAGTAATAAGACCTGAAATGGAAAGACTCTTCTGTTTTACAGTTTAAATATTTTTTCTCTCAAGGGAAGCCGGGATGGCTCAGTGGGTTGAGTGCTCACTTTGCAGCGTCAGGGACCGAGGTTCGAATCCCGGCCCCGGCCCGTGCGGACCCATGTGCTGTTCAGTTCTCTCTCTATCTCTGTCTCTGTATCTCTCTCTCTCTCTGTCAAAAAAATAAAATAAAATAAAGTTTAAGAAAAAAAAAAAGTTAAATATTTTTTCTCAATTAGCAAACATTTATGAGGTGCACCTCATTTTAACCAGTATATGGAGCACAATAATACAATGACATGATTCCTGTCATTGAGGTTCCTATCAGCACATAAGTCTCTACCTTGTGTTCAGCTTCTGATGCTATCATTCTTAACATAGTAAATGCTACTGTACATCCCTATACTTTACAATTATACTTTCCTCAGTGGTTTCTGAGGCACTGCTTTAGGTTATGGTATCTTGTTTTGTCCATACAGCAACCCTCACAGGTTATTTTGTTTCTACTGGTTATGAAAGAAGTCACAGAAAGTTTTCAAAAATTGCCGAAGTTTATACAGAAAGCAATATGTGATATAAGGGATTTAAATTCAAGGTAGCCACAAGGGCCAAAAAGTTTATCATCTCCTTCATTAATCAAGATTAAAAGCACTGGAAAGCCGGGATGAATCAGCAGGTTGAGCTCTCACCTTGCAGCCCTGGGGTTGAGGATCGAGTCCCGGCCCTGGCCTGTGTGGACCCATATGCTGAACTGGGGTGTGCTTCCCATGGGGAAGTTCCCATGCTCAGTTCCACCCTGTGCAGTCCTGTGCCTACCTGTGTGTGGAATAAAACCATGTTGAAAACTGATGACGTACAACTATGGAGACTGCTCCAGGCCCTCCCCCTTCTCTCTTTCTCTCCCTCCCCCTGCCCCCCATCAAAACAATAAAATAAATCTTATAAAGAAATAAATAAAAGCACCAAGATGTCCTTAATTTGGGGAATTTACTGAGTGTTTGGAGCTTTGAACACAGTTTATGTATTGGGCAGCTACATTTATACCCAAACCTCACACGATACGCCCTGAATGAACACTGACATCAATGATTTGGGGGGAGGATTATTACAATTTATCAATTGCTTAGCTCCTCAACTAATATAAATCCTATGGAGAGAGGAGGATGCAATTCTGACGGAATAGCAAGGGATTCTGTCATCCTAAAAGAAAATTCAGTATGCTCCAATGGCTGTTATCATAGATGAATCAGAAGGGAAATCAGAACAGTGAGAGGAGAAAAAAAATGGAAAAAAGATATAAAAAGGAAAGAAAAATGAACATTCAGCTACGTATGTAGTAATTTTGTGCATTCCGGATGATTGGCATTGACTAATTATCCAGATGGCCTGCTAAGGTGTTCACCTGTCACCAGGTTTCTTGGCATTTTGTAGACAGTGGGCGACAAGCTATTTTTCAGAAGTTAAATGAAAGCTGAACCATTCCTAACTGCAAGCAGCATCAAGTGATATTTGCCACGAGGCATAAAATGAAGTGGAGTCCTTGAGGATTTTTTTTTTTCCAGTGACTGTGGTTGTATAAAGAATGCAAAATGAATTTCTGAGCTGTTAAATTTATTTGCAACTCTGAAAAACTCATCACTCTCTACATGGGATGCTGCCTAGACGAACTGCCAGTTACCTGAAAAGTTGGAACACCTGGACTTTAGGCAACACAGGTGTTTCTGGTGAATCCAGAAGGCTAATTTATAATCCCATTGGAAGACTTTGGAGACTAATTGAAGAAAAAAAAAGGCCTTAATAATGTGGAATAAGCAATACTATGGAGGACTAGGGGATGTTCTAATGGTCACCCATTCTGCCATGTAGGAAATAGAATAACGTAGTCAGATTTAGTCAGAGCTCAGATTTTAGAGAACCCACACGAGTGAAATACGAGACTCATCACATTTTGACAAGTGACTTTCAAATCCCTACTCTACTGCTCTGTCATCAATGAATAATAAAGAGATTAAAAATAAATCAATGTCTTTTTTTTAAAAGATTTATTTTTATTGATTTTGACAGAGAGAGAGATACAGAGATGGAGACAGAGAGAGAGATACAGAGACAGAGACAGAGAGAAGGGGGAGGGCCCAGAACAGTCTCCATAGTTGCACATCATTTGTTTTTTCACATAGTTTCATTCCACAGGTGGGCTTGGGGCTGCACAGGGCAGGAACTGGGCCGGGGTCTCAACCCGGTGAGAACTGAACTGGGGGCACTCCCCAGTTCAGCACATGGGTCTACACGGGCCGGGGCCGGGATTCGATCCTTAGTCCCTGGGGCTGCAAAGTGAGCACCTAACCCACGGAGCCATCCTGGCTTCCCTTCAATGTCTTTTTTGAGTCTACTCAGGAAATAAGACATGTCTAGATTCCAAATACATACACTTTTTTTTTTTTCCAAAGTGGCAAAACTAAGCATGAGGGGAGCTAACATTACTAATCGAGTCTGACATGTGAACACAGGATTTGAATCTGAGCATTCTGTCTCCAGAGCTGGTCCACTTGAGACCTAAACTAAGTTGCTGATAAACTGCCAAGGAGGATTCTTGCCAATAGTCATTCTCAAAATTATCTGCAGTGAGGTCAAAGTGAGACAAGTGGAATACTTGGCATAATAACCCTGTTGAGCTCAGAACCAGTCACGCAATCATTAAAACAGAAGGCTTTGTTGTCATACCTCATCTGCTTAACTGTCCCTGAGGTACAAATGTCTCTTCTCTAGCAGAAGTGATATTTCACAGGATAATGTATATTTAGCTGAGCTTTTAAAGAAATTTCAGCTAGTTTATCCAAAGGGGCAAAATCACATTGCATTCTTAAACAGAAAATATGAATACCGTTCACCAGCATGATTATAACTGCTACCCCCTTGTATGACCATAATACTTGCCAAAGTATTATTATTAGTCAGGTGTCTCAACAAAAGTGACAGAAAGACCTAGCAATAAAGGTAAGGGTATAAATTAAAATGAACATTCCTAATAAATCATCTATCTGAGCAAATCCTCTCTGAAAGGGAAAGGGTAACATACCAGAGCTTGATGCTTTGATGCTACCCCCTCACTTTTCCTCAGTGTCTTCAGCACCATATGAAAGCCAAAGCTCAACCCCACTGTTCAAAAACTTGGAAATAATGTCATATAAAACAATGTGGGCTCTGCCGAGCAGTGCAATAGGGGAGAACCTCATTTATCCAACATTACATTATGGAAAGACAACATAAAAACCCAAACTAGTTTATGTCAAAGCGCTTCCCTCTATGTTAATTTGGGTATTTTAAAAAATATTTATTTATTGTTTGACAGAGGTGAGAGGGAGGGAGGCTGGGAGGAAGGGAGGGAGGGAGAGAGAGAGAGAGAGAGAGAGAGAGAGAGAGAGAGAGAGAGAGAGAGAATGGGCAAGGACCCATAGCAGTCTCTGTAGTTGTACATCATTAATTCTAACATGGTTTCATTCCACACAGGTAGATGTGGGGCCACGCAGGGTGGGAACCAGACTGGGGGCCTCTTGCATGGCAGGCAGGAACCTTCACTGTGAAACCATCTCTGCAGCTAGCATCTGCAGTTCAGCACCTGGGGTTTACATGGACCGGGGTCAGGAATCAAACCTCAGACCCCATGACTGAGAGGCAAGCACTCAATTGCTAAGCTATCCTAGCATCCCCTTGAGTTGGGGGTTTTTGAAATATGGAAGAATTGGTATTTACTTTATTTGTATATGCTCTTTTTTTTAAAATATATTATTTATTTATTTGGACAGAGGAGAGAGAGAAAGAGAGATACAGAGACAGTGAGAGAACTGAACTAGGGGGGCTCCCAGTTCAGCATATGGTTCCACATGGGCCAGGGCCAGGATTCGATCCTCGGTCCCTGGCGCTGCAAAGTGAGCGCCTAACCCACTGAGCCATCCCAGCTTCCCCATATACTCTCTCTTTTTATTGAGATATAACATATATAGTAAAGGGCACACATCTTAATTAACTGTACGGAATAATGACATTTTGTATTTGTATATACCCATGAGACCACTATTCAGGTTAAATAAACTATGAAACATTTTCAACATGTCGGAGGGTTTCCTCATGCCAGTGAACTTTATTACCAATCAACCTCCCTCACTGGTAACCACTGCTCTGAGATCTATCACCCGAAGTTAATTTTGCCTCTTATTAAACTTTATATAATTTGAATCACACAGCATACACACTTTTATGTCTGATATCTTTCACTCAACATTGTGTCTGAGAGATTCATTCATGTTTCTTCATGTATCAGTATTCTTTTCTATTGTTGTGTGGTATATCATTGCACAAGTAAGCCAAAATTTATTTATCCATTTTGCCTGTGATTAAAAAAGCTTTGTGAATACTCTGGTGTGTGTCTTTTGTTGGACATTTACACGCATCTTATTTCTGTTGGGTATATTCCTACGTATAGAACTCCTTAGGGCAGCATATGTTTAGCTTTAGTAATAGATACTGCTAAACTACTTTCTAAAGTGTCTTAACCTTGGGGAGCTGGGATGGCTCAGTGGGTTAAGCACTCACTTTGAAGCCCAGGGGACCAAAGATCGAATCCCGGGCCCGTCCCAGGCAGACCCATATGCTGAACTGGGGTGTGCCCCCAGTTCAGTTCTTGCCGGGGCCTATGCGGAAGGCTCCCAGCCCAGTTCCTGCCCTGCATAGCCCTGTGTCCACCTGTGGAGTGAAACTATATGGAAAACTAAAGCTGTCAACTATGGAGACTGCTCTGGGCCCTCCCCCTTCTCTCTGTCTCTCTCTGTCTCTCTGTCAAGAACAATTAAAATAATAATAATAATAATAAATAAATAAATCTTTAAAGTGTCTTAACCTAACTTACAGCCCCACTAACAATGTGTGAAAGTGTCAGTTTCTCCATATCTTTGAAAAAGTTGTTGTCATTATATTACATTTTAACTATTCTATTGGCCTTGTAGAGATATCTAATTATAGTTTTAAAATACATTTCTTGATGACTTATTGTCATTTGTAGAATGCCACAAACAAAACTAAAAAATATAATCACTTTCCAGTGCTAATGAGACATTTATCAAAAAGAACCTTACTAGAACATTATCAAAACTATTTCATAAAATTAAGGAACTTTCAGCTAAAAAAGAAATTCTTGAACTCTATATTAGTTTCAGGGGTACACCACAGTGATTCAACCTTTATAAAGTATGGTCAAGAAATTCACAAAATAGGGGCATTTATTGGAGAGGTAGGAGTACTAGTGCACACAGTTTAATTATTTGACTTATTATTAGCATATGTGCCAAATTTCAGCCTACTTGCCTGACTGAGTTTGTGTGGGCCCTTTAAGAGGACATCAGGGTTTTCTGCAGCCTTCCATCCCATTCAGATGGTCAGAATCTCTACTATTTTTCAGAACCAGATGTGTGGGTCTCCTTCTCCCAGCACCAGTACCCTAGGCTGGAGAGCCTGATGTGGGGCTTGGGGTCACTCAGTCCTCTGCGGAGAACCTTTGTGACTGAGCCATCCCTCCTGATTCTCAACTGCCATATGGAGGTTTGGGCCCAGCCTGTTTTACCTCTCTGCCCCTTCTACCCATTTTAACCTAGCTTCTTCTTTGTATCCTTAGCTATAAAACTTCTGTTCAGCTAGACTTCAGATGGTTTTCCAGGTAGATTGCTCTATAATTTAGTTGTTATTTTAATGTGTTCATGGAATGCAGCAGGTACAGTGTTTATCTATTCTGCCATCTTGGATCTCTCCCTTGCTATGCCTTCCTGATATGTTTCTATTATGTAAGACTTACCCCCACAACTTGATGTGCTTTAGGATTCTCTTTGGTCAAGAATTTAGATTATACTGAATTCAAAGTTAAGGCTTATTTACCTGCAGCTTTATTTCTTAATCCAAAATTCAAATCTTACAAAGATAATATGTTCATTATTTGGCAAATACATATTTAGTGCCTACTCCTAACATATACCTGACACTGAATTAAACAGATGTCAAAAATTTCTCAAATAAATTCTAGGAAATTGGAACAATAAAGATAAAATTCTTAGTCACTGTTAGCCAAAAGGTTAGAGTGAAAGTGAGACTGGCCCTCTCTTTTGGTACTTATAGAAGATACAGCCATGTAGGTTAGTTTGAGGGGCAAGATGAGGCAAGAAAAAGAGAAATTGAGGTGGCTCAAGGCTGAGATTAGTTAACAGTTCTCAGAAGTAGGTAACCTAAGAGTGAAAAAGCCTGGAAAAGTACACTATATGGGTTTTAGTTTAACAAGGAAAAAAAAGACAGTATATGCAAGCCATGAAATTATATTCTAAGGTTTTAAATTTAGTATGCATGTGTGTACAGGCACATACACATACACAACACAGTGTGCTTTAGGCTTGGCGCTTGAACTCTTGTACGGAGTTGCAAAAAAGGTCTTAAACTGAGCTAACTCTGTGTACTCATGAATTTGCATTCTATTGTTAATTAACAGTAGAAATTTAAGTACCCAAGAAGGACCAAAAAGTGGTGGTCTGAGCTTGGGGATACTGAAAAGAAAATTTGTAAATACTGTCACTTTGGTGCATTTCTTAAAGATTCTATTACACATTGGTCACTTCATTATATAAAAGAAGTGACAGCATGGTAACAGATATTTTTAAAGATTTATTTTTATTGTTTTTGAGAGAGAGAGAGAGAAAGATACAGAGTCAGAGACAGAGAGAAGGGGGAGAGCCCAGAACAGTCTCCATAGTTGCACATCATTGGTTTTTCCACATAGTTTCATTCCACAGGTGGGAGTGGGGCTGCACAGGGCAGGAACTGGGCCAGGGTCTCACCCCAGTGAGGACCAAACTGGGGGCACTCCCCAGTTCAGCATATGGGTCCACACGGGCCAGGGCCGGGATTTGATCCTCGGTCCCCGGGGCTGCAAAGTGAGCGCTTAACTCACTGAGCCATCCCGGCTTCCCCAATGAATGTTTTTAAAAGGGCTATTGGAATTTAGACAAGAGAGACTAGCTCTGCCCAGAGAAGTCAAGATAGAATGTGGGGGAATTGTAGTAGTTGACTTTGATATAGAAACATTAATAAGACATTCACTAGGCAAGGAAAGGGTGAAAGACTATTTAAGAAGAGAAAAATTACATAATCAGACCTGTGTTTTAGGAAGTCAGTGTGCGGAGTGATTTGGAAAAGGACATGACAGGATGTGAGAAGATAAATCAGACAGCTACTGGCTCAATCCAAGAAAAAGAAGACGGGGGCTCAATGGGAAGCACTAGAATAGGAGAGAGAGAAGCAGACAGATTTGCATATTTCAGAGATAGACTTAGTTTCTAGTTTAAGAGGGGGTTGAAGAAAGAAGAAAGAACCAAAGATGGCTCTGAAATATATTTGGGGATAAAAACTGAGAAGAAAAACAGAGTTAGACGTGTCAGGAGAGAGTAGTTCTGTTTTTACCATCCAGGTACTGTGGGATCTCCAGATGGAGGACTCAATGGACATACACAGTTGGGATCATGGGGGTGAAAATCAAGGCTAAAAATAAAGATCTGGGAGTCATTAACATAAAGACTGTTGATACCACATCACTAGATGATGTTGCATAAGAATGACTTACTGACTGAAAGGATAAGAAAGATACTTACAAAGAAAATTAAAATGCATAAACACCAGAAAGCAGTGCCAGAGCTGAAGAGAGCCTTTTGAATCAAGATTTTGTCACATGGTTCTTTCATCTCCTGTGGGTTAATTCTGAGAAGGAAATTTGAAGATTGCATTGAAATGCATTGGGTGCTTCCAACTCTTGCAGCAGGATGGCTCAGGCTTGCTGCATTCTAATACAGGACATACTCGTAACTGCGTTTGTCAATTAGCAACAGCGCATCACCATATAATGAAGCCTAATAGCCCTGCATTGATGTTATCCATCTGCCTGATGATGCTGTCTTGTTTTTAAGTAACTTTAACATATGAATGATTGCCAGTTAACAACTGACCTGAATGTTGCACTAGCATTTAGCACATTTTATAGGGGAAAAAAAAAATCTTCAAAAAGTATGGAAAGATGCCATGAGTCTATTAATATACAATGAACAAAAGTGTGTTATTAAAGTCTATGGCAGCCAACTTCTATATTCATTTCATGGAAAATCACCATTTCGTATGAGAGGATATTGTATAAGCTACACACTTAATACGAAAATGAAAGGAAAGCTGTCAAAGAGGAAGCTATGCCTTAATAGCAGGTTCCAAAGTTTGTGTGAAATCTATACTCAATCACATTTTTATAAATACCTGTGAAACAGGTTTTCTTCTTCAGTATTTCAATATTCCCAGAGAAGAACCATGGCGTAGCAGATGAATAAATAAGCTCTAGTGTTGGACTCAGAAGATCTCAGCTCAAATGCAAATGTAGGCACTTTGAGGTTGGTAACTACTTTCTAATGAGAACTTACAAATCCCTCACCAAAGTGCTAGCACATTCTGATCCATATGAAAATTCATTTTTACCAGTAAGGTACCCATTATCCCACTGCAGTCAGACTTTAACTTAAGTTTGTTTTCTACCTGTTGTCTACATGTTTATAGTGTCTCTTTCTGCATTAGCTATGCTGTGATGGATAATTACTGGAAATGGAGTCAGATTTGAGTTTCTAGTCTGTTTCTGTCATTTACTTATTGTCTGACATCATTTAGATGCTCTCAGCCTACTTTCTTCATATGCAATGTGGAAAGTGATAGAGATGAAATGAAATCTTCCTGGTGTAAGTCTGTAGTAAGAAAGCACTCTGAAATGGAAAAGTGTTCTATCAGTAGGTTATTGTTATTATAGATCCATGGTTCAGAGAGAGCCAATATTTCTTCAGAGTGATCCACCTGGTAATAATAGTAACAATGGTTCACACAACCTCTTTGTGTGACTACTTTGTGTTTGGCATTACTGGAAGTGATTTTTATATATTAACTAATGTAATCCTTATAATAGCCCAATGATCTGAGTACTATTTTTTTCTCTACTTTACCAACTAATCATGGAGGTTAGGATTTGAACACCAAAACTTGTCTGCTGGGGAAACCAGGATGGCTCAGTGGGTTAAGTGCTCACTTTGAACCCCCGGGGACCGAGGATCGAATCCTGGCCCTGGCCTGTGTGGACCCATATGCTGAACTCGGGAGTGCTCCCAGTTTGGATCTCACCGGGCTGAGACCCTGTCCCAGTTCCTGCCCTGTGCAGCCCCGTACCCACCTATGGAATGAAATAATGTGAAAAAACTGATGATGTGTAACTATGGAGACTGTTCTGGGCCCTCCCCCTTCTCTCTGTCTCTGTATCTCTCTCTCGCTCTGTCAAAAACAAAAATAAAATCTTTAAACAAAAAAACAAAAAACAAAAAACTTGTCTGCCAAAAGTTGTACCCTTAGCCCTACTGCCTATTAAAAATCTACATGTAAGGATTTTCATTGGTAATGTATGAATTCTATATTTGATGTGCACACCACACTGACATTCGTTAAGACAAACAAGGTTTTGGTTTTGCTGATTTAAAAGCCATGCATTTCAAAGGCCTAAGTTGCTTCTGAGTATAATTTTAGGTAAAGCAACGTTAGTTTTGACCTGGTCTAGAACACATGCAACTTCAGTATAAACTAAGAAAAAATAAAGTTTATAATTATTCAGATTTAGCTTGCTTCATTCTCTTGGGTTTTAATAAGAAGTTGGCAAAAACACATAATTGTAGGCCAAGTTTCATTAAGAAATGATTGAGATTAGTAGAATTGTGACATGAAAGGTGGAAAGGAGCTACAATATGCATCAAACGAACACAAAGTGCCAGATTCTATGATAGGTTGTTCACTCTTATCATATCATACAACTTGGACTTCAATAAGAAAGCCAAGTATTTCACAGGTCAAGAAAATGGGAACTAGAAAGATTAAGTTTGGAGAGGGGACAATTTTATTGCTGGGGCATGAAAGAAGAGAAAAGTATCTTAGAAGACACAAAGGAACCCCCCTCTAGCCCACATCTGTCATTCAACAAGTATTTACCAAACTCTGGGTGCCTTACACTAAACCAAGAACTGTGCCCATAACTCCAATGAGAGCACACAGAATCTTGAATTTCAGGAGATTACGGACAAATGGAAGAGACGGAGAAGGAAGAAGACCATGCTGTCCTGCTATCTGGATAAGCCAGGGTGCTGGAGAACATGAGGTGTAGCATCGCCCAACGTTTTGTCTTCCCCGTGTCACATTGGAGGAAGAATTGTCTTAGGCCACACATGAAATGGACTAACACTAATAATAGCTGACGAGCTTTTAAAAAAGTTACTAAAAAAACTCCTAATAGTTTAAGAAACTTTACTAATTTGTGTTGGACCACATTCAAAGTTGTCCTTGGCCACATATGGCCCACAGGCTGTGAATTGGACAAGCTTGATGTAAGGGCAGGATTGATCCAGCCTGGGGCAACGGGAGCATTTCTAAAGGATATAGTGCCTAATTTGGGGAGAAAGACAATGGCCAGTGTGAAATCAAAGGTGTGTGCCCCAGCCCACCCCACCCCTTTTTTTTTTCTGATGAGAATTTATTTTGAGTTTGCTGTAACCTTATGATTGACTATTGGTGGAAAGGAGACGGAGGTGAAGAGTTTTCAGTAAATTACAATGTATCTCTGGGAAACTCTGGCTTAGGAGTTATACTTCTGAGATTTGATGCTGAGAGATTTTTTGGAGCCATGTCTTTTAATTTTTTTTTGCATCTCTTTCTAAACACACACTGCCATATTCCACCCTCGTCTTCCTGCATACCCTTCTCTGTTCACCACAAGCTGATTGGGTTCCAGCTATGTTGTTTATGGTAGATGATGGACTCCCAATTAGGTAGTCCCCTGCTGGCAATAAGAATTCAGTCTTGTTCTTTTAAATCCACTAAGCTCAGCTCAAGATATTAAGTTGCTCATTTTAAAAATTAAAACTCTGGCACTTTTATGAGATATCTTTCTCCATGGAATTTATTTAGACAGTATATTCTCCAAATTTTCCCTAGAGACTTTTTGACCTACTTTGCAAGTAGCTCAACATGTTTGAGCCAAATTTACTTATTTAGTTTCCATATTTCCTTTGCTAATGTGTAGAAAGGAAGGCATGTACCATTTACTGTGTGGCTCATTTGTACCAGGTCACTTTACCTATGCTTTTCACTGATCTTATGAAGTAGAGAGTTTGGTCAGAGAATAATAAGCAATTTGTCCAAGGGCACTCTGCTAGGAGTGTGGGAACTGGGACTGGGACCCACATTTGTCTGTTCAAAACCATCATCAATAAACACATGGTCCAGCCAGTCACCTATTTTTGTAAATAAAGTTTTATTGGAACACAACCATGCCTATTTATTATGACTATTTCTGGGCTACAATGGCAGAGTTGAATGACTATGGTAGAGATTATAGATGAATTGCCAAGCCAAAAATGTTTACTGTCTGGCTTTTTACATTAAAAAATAATTGTCAATCTCTGCATATGTCTATAAAGCTAAACTAATAACTTCAAATAATCCATAAGAATTTTCTACTTATAGAATCTTCCTAATTTTTAAAATCATTCCTAAGCTGTTAGAGCTAAGAATTTCATGACTTATTTATGACATTAGGATAGTTTTATGTTTTAAAAACACATAGCCAAGGACTTTTTCACTGCATTGGTTCCCAGAACTTTTGTTAAATTAGTTATATTCTTAAGTTTCAGTTGGTAAGTGTTCTCTCACATATAAACATTTGGGGTTCATTTATCATTACTATCCTATGAACATCAGTTCACATAAATACTCATAGTCTAACCCAGTATATATTCCTTTTGGCTGGTACGAAAAAAAAAAGGTATGATGAAAATGTTTTATTTGCCTCTGCAGATCCACTATCCATCCTTCTTCATCCTGCCCCCGCCGCAGGAGGCTGATCTGTACACACTTGCACTCCACCAACAACTTGCTGTGCTTTCTGGCTTCCAGGTAGGTTTGGCACAGGCAAGTCTTGGCAACAGATTGGAGAGAGGCAGGGGAGTCAAAAAGAAACTTTATTATCCCAGTTTCCTCCCAGCAGGACTGCCATTGTTTGGCTGTGTCTCTTAACAAAAAAATCTCAGATTATAGAAGGCAGCCCTCTGCCTAAACCATCTCTGTGCAATTCTGGAAAAATTTCCAAGTTCCCAGATGTAGCTAATTCTTCTGGTCCACAAATACTATTTAAGAACTGCTGCTTACAGAAAGTTAATAAACAGCTGAGGACAAGGTATAAGCAATCGAAAGCCCAAAATACAAGCCAGGAGCCTCTTTGGTTATGGAAGTTTTTATTTCCTCAAGTTAAAAGGCAGAGAAAGCTAATGACTAAACCCAAACCTGGGACTTAGAGTAGCTGAACTTCAAAGATGGTTGAATACTCAACCAAAGCAGGACTTTTCTTTATTCTTGTTTTTGTTTTGTTCTTAAGATTTATTTTTTGTTTTTGAGAGAAAGTGAGAGAGAGAGACAGAGACAGAGAGTGAGAGAGAAGGGAAAAGAGCCCAGAGTAGTCTCCAGAGTTATACATCATTCGTTGTTTGTTGTTGTTTTTTACATAGTTTCATTTCACACAGATAAACATAGGGCTGCATGGGGTGAAATGGAACTGGAGGCCTCCCTTATGGGAGGCAAGAACCTTCATCACCATCCTGGCAGCTACCAGTTGCACCACAGTTCAGCATGTGGGTTTGCAAGGGCTGAGGCCAGGATTTGATCCCCAGGCCTTGGGGTTACAAAGCAAGTGCTCAACCTGTTGAGCAATCCTGATATTCCCAAAGCAGGTCTTTATGTTAAGATAAGAAACTTTGTTGGGAAAACCTTAAATCCTTACATTGAAAATGGGGGATATCTAATGGGCGCCCTGGAAAACTTCAACTAGCTAGAGATCTTCTAAAACGTCTACGCCTGCACTTGCACCCTACCCTTTGCCTTTAAGAGTTAGCCCAAATTTGTCCAATTCATGACCTGCAGGCTTTGTGTGGCCCAGGGCAGCTTTGAATGTGGGCCAATACAAATTTTAAACTTTCTTAAAACATTATTAGATTGTTTTGCGATTTCTGTTGTTGTTAGCTCATCAGCTAACATTAGTATTAGTATTATTTTTGTGTGGCCCAAGACAATCCTTCTTCCAGTGTGGCCCGGGGAAGCCAAAAGATTGGACAGTCCTGAGTTAGCACTTTCCATCCTCATCCTTGCTCCCAAGTAATATATCTGCAGAAGCCTCTTCTGCAAGGCAACACACGACCCCCTCAGTACCTGTCCCCATGTCAAGCCTATTCTTCCAGGTCTTTGAGCTATTTTTAACACCTGTAAATTGTGGATAACTCATAGGAAAGCACGGTCTAATAAAATTAAATTGATGTTTTCTCTCTCCCCACAAACATACAAAACACAAACACAAAATCCTACAGTTTTAGTATCTATGTGGTAGATCCTGTCACATTGCTCAAATGATCAATTCTTTTCCAAATTTTTAGTTCTTCCAGTTGTTACAAATACCCGGATGTAACCCTCCAAACTTATCTTTCTAACTATTCATTCTCTGTCTTAACTCAGTGTCACGAAAAACTATAACTTAACTGCCCAGAAACTTACTGGGATACTAGATCGCTTTGCAGTCTCTCCCTTTCCCCAGAATTCAAAGATTTTCTGATTGACTGCTTCTGGATTGAGTTTTTACTCTGGGCCAGGTAATGCATGAAGGAGTGGGTTCTAGCTATAAATCAGAAAGGACCTTAAAGCCCAGTGGAAAAGATGGACAAGTAAACTTTAAGGTTCAGGGTGACAAGTGCTAAGAGATAAAGTATGGAGTGCTACTAGAAGTTTATGTCCCCTCGTGATAGGCGCCAGGAATGGAAAAAAGATGGGTAAAGAGAATGACATTTCTATAATACTCACCCTTTGACTGCACTGTCACTTTTACTTGCTAGCAAGCTGCCTGCTAATTCCTCCTCTTCATGTATGCATGTTCTAAGCCTTCAATAATAAGTTTGCAAACCCCCAAGGTTACAGGACATATTTTCCCTTCAATTGTTGGCAGTCCTAAAGGCTCTGAACAGAGTGGGTGCTCAACAAATGTCATCAACCAGCCCTAGTAGCACCCCTTGCCCATGTGTACCCACAGCCTTGCTACACAACTAACAAGCTGGTGGGCCTCTGGTTTACACTCACAACTCATGACAGGGCACTGAGGGGGCCACTCCAGACCTTCCTGGCAGGATAGCGGAGTAATTCCTATCATTGTTAATAAGTTTTACAGAGGTCATCTGCCTGGCACGGTAGAGAAACCCTGCCATTAATAAAGAAATGGCAACACCTTCAGAACAGAACCAAGTCAACTGTTTTTACCTTCTAAGACATTAACATAATCATGTCACGGTTCCTTCAAGGTGCCTGTCTTGCTAATAAATATGCAGATGCCATTCAGAAAGATACAAATGGACAGACTTTAGGGTGAAATGTTTATATTCTATTGCTTGAGAGCAAAATAGGCTTTCTCCCTTAACCATTTTTTTTTTTTAAGATTTATTTTTATTGTTTTTTGACATAAAGAGAGGCAGACAGAGAGAGACAGAGTGAAGAGGGAGGGCCCAGAGCAGTCTCCATAGTTGACAGCATTAGTTTTCCATATAGTTTCACTCCACAGGTGGGCACAAGGCTGCACAGGGCAGGAACTGGGCCAGGAGCCTCCCGCATAGGCCCCCGCAAGAACTGAACTGGGGGCACACCCCACTTCAGCATACAGTTCTGCCTGGGCTGAAGCCTGGATTTAATCTTGCGTCTTCGGAGCTGCAAAGCGAGTGCTTAACCCACTGAGCCATCCCAGCTTCCCCGACCTTTTTTTTTTTTTTTCCTAGTGCTCCATTCTCATTGCCCTATCTGAGGGCCAGGTCTCTGAAAGTTCGGAAAGGCACGGAGGCAAAATATAGGGCTAAATAACAATGAATAGTTTCAGAAGTTCAAGTCTCATGACTTGAACATATTACTTACAGGAATATTAAAATTCTTTGGCAAGTTATTAATTTCAGAGAGACCTGATATTCGTTACATGAAAAGTAGTAATGAAGTACAGTTGGAATGAAAGTTATGGCCAGATCTCAGGAACTTGCATAACTTGCCAAAGAATTTTAATATTTCTATAAGTAATATGTTTTTCTGAAAGATTTTAAGCACAAGGTCATGGATAGAGATGTGCTTCAAGAAGGTTAAACTAGAGTGAGTGTGTTTGAATAATTCTACAGCCTTATTATTGTTATTTTAATTTCTTAATTTAAACTGTTCTCTCAAAAAAATAATTTTTCCTACACTGTGGAACTGCAAGTCAGATCATATTAACCTCCTCCTCAAAGTTCTTCATTGTTCTATCAGAGGTGTGTGGTGGCCCTGAATAAAAAGGGATTCTGGCTAACATTAGCAGCAACAATATGTCAGAAGAAATGCTGAAAGATCAGACTTCAGAGACAGCAAGGGCAAGGGCAGCATAGAGATCTGAGAATCGGGACTTCTATAAAACTCAGACTTCGAATTACTCAGCTCCAATCAGAGTCTCTGTAAGGCTCTGCTCAAAATGCAAATTTCTAGGCCAGAACACCTTGTTTTATCTTGAGTTACATGTTCCTCCCTGGGGTTAGAAGTGGGATAACTTGATTAAAAATCTTATCAGAATTACATGACTTAGGGAAAGGAAGCTGAACAGACAAAACTTAAACAGAGAACAGTGAAAGCCACAGGATGAAACAAACACAAACCCTCTGCAAGAACAACCCTGCAAAAGAAAGTTCATACACCGTAGCATGACCACAAAGGCTAACCAAGAGAGGCCCTATCCTACCTTTTGAATCATATTTCTAGTAGGGCCATCCCTGCATAAAATAATTTAGACCCATCAGACTACTAGTTACTCTTACTTAAACATGTCACACATTTTCATGTAGCTTTGCCTTTTTATAAATACTTTTTTAACTTTAATATCCCCCTTTCCCTTCTCCAAAGCTAACATCTTACTTACCCTTACCTGCTTAATTTAGATATTATTTCCACAAACTATCATCTGTACTCCAACAAGACTTTACTTGTATCTCTCTGTCACTTATTTTCTTTTGCCTTGTAATAATTTATTAATAATACTATTATCAACATCTAAATACAAACATTTTAATTTAAAAGGATTATTATATATGTTATTTTACTTGATCCTGTAGTACTTTGTCTTATTGTACTCTTTTATAGGTCAAGAAATGTTAGAAAGGTCATCTAAAATCATTCATCTAGTAACTGGCAAGGTTGAATGTAAATCCACTAACTCTTATGGTTCATGCTTCTCTACAGTATCAGAAAGTATGCCTCCTCAACTAGATTTCAAGTTCCAAAGACAGAGAGATCTTTGTCTGTGTGTCTCCCACAGTGACTATTAAATGTTTACAACAGTAGATAGTCAATACACATGTGTTGAATAAAAAAAAAAAATGAAAGAAAAGAAAATATTAAAATTGACTATCAAATTATAGGTAGTCCTTGAATCAGAAGAAGAGCTCAGTGAAGGCTAGTAGTAAAACAAGCCTTCGTCTATAAATAATGTAGCAGTTAAACCTTGAAAATTAATATTTGAAAGGACAGAGAAATGGTTAAAGAAAATCTTTGGTAGCAGAAGCCTATAGGCTGAGCCTTTTCATGATCTTGAATAGTACATGTTCTTTGATGTTTATCTTACAAAGACAAAATCCTTTCAGTTGGGACGTGGAGTTGTTTAGGGGATGAGGGAGTAGGAGGCAAGGATGTTTGAAAGTGATTTATCATCTACTCCCTATGCTCCCAATAAGGTTGATTCATCAGGCAGCTGTCAGGTCTAGCTCTGTGTTCCGTGATAGACTATGAGCTTTAGGCTTTTCCAGGCAAATTAAACTTGACGTTCCATTTAAAATCTGGCATATAGTATGACCAATTCTAACTGTAAGTGTGATACAGTGATGGGCATTCTGTTTAATATAGGGTTTCTATAGCTTCCTGGATCTTATCCACAATAATGGAGCATTTAATTCATATTTCACAGATTCATACACATTTAGAACTAGAAGTCTTACATGTGCTGGAAGGCAAAGAGTATCTTGTAATTCTCTGTCACTCATAACAACTAACATCTTGCCTTACTGGTGGGAAATAGTGTGTATCACAGCTAGAGTCCAGGATTTTGAATCAGACAGATTGGTGTTTTATCTATAACTCTGCTACTGACTTCCAGGGTGAAATTAGACAGAGTATTTAACTGATTTAGGTTTCAGGTTTCCTCTCTAAAATAGAATACTGTCTACCTCATAAGTTATTATAAAGATGCACCGAGCTAATATGGGCATATATATTAATATAATATGCTCAGCACATAAAACATATTGGGTGTACTCCATTCATACATACGGTAGGTACTCAATAAACACATAGTGAATTGGACTTAATGACTTGCCCAGTGACATAGAAATGTAGGTTTATACTACCGTATTTTCCGGCGTATAAGACGACCCCCTAATTTTACAGTTAAAACATAGGTTTAGGCCTATATTCGCTGTATAAGACTACAGCCTTGGAAGTGGGGGGTAGTCTTATACAGCGAATATAGGCCTAAACCTATGTTTTAACTGTAAAATTAGGGGGTCATCTTATACGCCCGGTTGTCTTATATGCCAGAAAATACGTAGTCTGTCCTTTAAGTCATCCTGAAAGAGGGCATTGAGATGGAGTGTAAGAGGTTTATTGAGCAAGGAAAGACTTATAATCATAAAGCAAATCTGAAATTTGGGAGGAGGGGGGAGGAGAAACTGATTGAAATTGAGCAGGGAGAGTCTCAGTTTCAAATGCAGATATGACAGTGTCAGCCAGCTCACTTAACAGTTGTAGAAGATGACCTGCTGGAGGATTCTAGTAGAGGAATGGTCCTCAGTGATTGGCTGAGGGCTCCCTGGACTAAGTGCGGGTGTGGCTTCAGAGCTGAGGATGTTCCTGATGGTGCTAATAGCTGAAGGCTGCCTACTAACTGTACTCCTTGCAGCTGAATGACAACTTTTTTCTTAAGAGGAGATTTGAGTGTCACAACTCAAGGTTGCCATACTAGTCATATAGTGTCCTATTAGATCAAATAGCAGTTATGACCTTTGAAAATACATATAATTCAAAACAAAAAAAGACGTGGTAACTAAAAGATAAAATTTTTAAATGGGGGGAAGCCAGGATGGCTCAGCGGGTTAAGCACTCACTTTGCAGCCCCAGAGCCCTAGGATCGAATTCTGGCCTTGGCCCATGCGGGCCCATATGCTGAACTGGGATGTGCCCCCAGTTCAGTTCTTGCCAGGGCCTATGCAGGAGGCTACTGGCCCAGGTCCTTCCCTGCGCAGCCCCGTGCCCGCCTGTGGAGTGAAACTATATGGGAAACTAATGCTGTCAATGATGAAGACTGTTCTGGGCCCTCCCCACTTCTCTCTGTCTCTCTCTCTGTCAAAAAAAACCCATAAAAATAAATCTTAAAAAAAAATTATTTTTTAATGGAATAAAAACTTTGACATATGCATAAGTTCAAATTCTATTCAGAACTGTATGGGAATGAAGAAGCAAAAATTCCTATCTTTTAAGACAAATGGATCAGAAAAGTCAGTAAAAAAAAAAAAGATGAAAATTGACATATAGACAGAAACAGAGAAAAAAATGAGAACATGAGCAGTAAAGAGAAAAAAATAACTCAATTATTTCTCTGTAATGGTGATGTACTATATAAAGGCGACAGCGTGATATAGGGTTTCAGATAAATTGTGAGTATTTCCAGTTCTGGAGCAAGTTATTGAGCCTCTCTGAGCAAGTTTAGTTATTCAAGCCATTCAACGAGTCACTTATCAAACATTTGCTGAATGTCTACTATTTTTGAAACCGTAAATGCTAAAGTGTACTGTGCTAGATAAAGTAGATATGGTTCCTCTTATTAAACACACAATCATACAAAGAAAATTTTTGATTATAAATTTGGTAGTTATAAAGAAAAAAGAATTACATAGGATGTTATGAAAGAATGGACACGAGATGGGGCACTAGGATGGACTGGGAGGTGAGGACAGATTTTATTTGTGGAAATGACTATTAAATTAAGACTTGAAAGATGAACATGTTTAAATCAGATTAAAAATAGGGAGAAGCTACTTTTCCAGATAGAGACAACAGTATGTTTGTAGATCTGCAAGGAATAAGAGTATGCCATGTTTCAGGAATTGAAATTAGACACATCTGACTAGCTGCAGTGCAGTGACGTGAGATGAAACATGAGACACCAGGGAGAGGAAATGGCAACACTCCTAGCTGATAGGTTCTGTTGTCTCAGTGAGGATCAAGGGAAGTTCATCATCTAAGAGAGGTTTGTGATGGCTGGAGAAGAAATAAAACGAGTAACAAAGGGAAAATGAGCTTTCTAGAGAAACATAATGAGATTGCTGGAAGGTGTTTTGTGCCTATTGGAACTGACAATTATATATTTATATATAGTGATACCATGCTGCTCAGTTGTGTGATTTTTGTTCTCAATAACTGAGTCGCTTAGTTGAAGCATGAAGTTCAGCAATTCAGTTCAAGTAAGTAAGAATTATAACCAACATACTATTCTGTGTCTGTGCTAGTCATTTCTAATATAAGGAATACTTTCCTGATTCTGTGCTAAATGATGACTGTGCCCAGACCAAAACCAAACCCCAAACCAAACAAAAAGTAAAACAAAAAAACAAAAAAACTAACTTTGCTTGTGTCAAGAAATACTAGCCATTGGAAGGTAAGACTGTGAAATAACCAGAGTAGCTTACTTATCAAGACTAAACAGCTTGTTTATCAATACTCACTCATTTCAAAATCCTCATATCAGTGTGCCCACCAATCTAAAGCTAGGTTTCATAAAGTCTGCCATTTTCAATTATTTTTTTACCTTTATACACCTGCTTTATATCACCCAATGCAGGCATCTAACTTCATAAATATCTTTTCCTGACATCTTTCTTCTGAGACATTGCTAACAGCCTGTCACTATTTTCCTTTACATCAGTAATCTAACTTTAGTTTTGCTCAACCAAAGTAATTTTTGGTGGCCTTTTTAGGAAGTCCACAGAAAATACAAGATTGGACTTTTCCAGAGTGGTAATGGAAGGTGATATATGCAAAAGAATTGAGGACATTTGCAGGAGTGATTTTGTAATGGATTGTTGAGTTTAAAATGGAAGAAGAAAATGAGAACAGTAGGGAACTAAACACAGGGATCTCAACATTTTGCACTCTTATTATTTAAGACTGGATGATTCTTTGTTGGGGGAACTGTCCTGTGTAGGGTATTTGACAGGATCCCTGGCTTCTCTACCCAGTAGATATCAGTGTTAGTTGATTGTTAGTTGACAATCAAAAATGTCTTTGGACCTTGTCATGTCTCTTGGGGTCAAAATTGCTCCCAGTTGAGGATTACTGGGCTAGATAGAGAATGGAGGGATTTTAATTTATTGATTACCTAAATGATGTAAAAGGAATATTTTGGTGGGAATGCTCAGATAAATAAATGTTTAGGATAGGTATTATTGGGAAAGAGAATGTTTGAAGTAGTTATTTCCAATTTCAGAGTGTAATTTCAGGCTCTATCATCTTTCAGGCTATGACCATGGGGATAGGATGAGTAACACAACAGAATAGAAGAATATACTATATGAGGAGAGCAGACTTGATGGGAATGTTGAAGATGCTAATGTACTTAAAGTAATGAGTTCAGAGCTTGGCAAAGGCGACTACAATGAAGAAAAGAAGCTGAAATTTTACACGTGAACATATGCCTTATTGAGTAAAAAGCAATTAAATTGATATATAGACAAAATGAGTCTCTATCAGCAATAGAAATTTATCTTAGTAGCACTGACATGCCCGTTTCTGAGATCAAATGTTTAATAGAAGCAAGTTGACTTCAATGCTGGGATATACTCACAGGAAATAGCTACTGCATTTATAACTTGAGCTAATGATAGTGAGACTAAGCATTTATTTCACTGTACAGGATGAGATTCAAGAATAAACCTAGTGAGTATTGTGTATTCAGTGAATTTTACTAGTTATCATAAGTTACCTTAAATTAATAAGTAATCAGGGAAAGTGGGATGGCTCAGCAGGTTATGTGCTCACCTTGCAACCCCAGACACGTGAACTGGGGTGTGCTTTCCATGCAGGAGGCCCCCAGTTCAGTTCTTACCCCCTCCCCCATGTTCCGGTCCCTGGCTTGAGGAGGTGTGCCTTCCATTAGGGAGGCCCCCAGCCCACTTTCCGCTCTGCATGGCCCTGCCCACCTGTGTGGAATGAACCCATGTTGAAAACTGATGACGTACAACTATGGAGACTGCTCTGGGCCCTCCCCATTCTCTCTGTCTCTCTTTGTCTCTGTCTCTGTCAAAAACAATAAAATAAATCTTAATAAAAAATAATAAATAAATAATCAGATAAAGCAAACGCAAAAGTTGTGCAGCTGGAGACAAGCATAGGAAGCAGAGACTTCAATGCAACAATTATCAGCAGTAGACTTTAAATCATTTAGGTTATGATTTTATTCTTACAACATGCATTAACATTGCACTAGAGTAAAGAATCAAAGATTATACCAAATGCATGATTGGATAATGTCTCTACTAAACTTAAATCTCAAAAACTTTGTACATTAAACTGAAGCTATTGAAGAATCTAGTTGCTCTTGGCACCTGCAAAGAATCTCTCCTCTCCTTCTTATCTAGGACTCACCTCTGATTTCAGTTCCTCTTTTCTTCACTCTGAGAGTTCTAGACCATGTTATGCTGACTAGGTCAGCAGTGTATTTTGGCTTTTAGAAACACTTTTGAGTAAACCCCACAACCATTTAAAGCCAGAGTTTAAAATTCTGGAAGCAGATTTGAGTAGAGGCCATCTGCGATTAAAAGCAATTCTTTTCATCCTCTTCCCTAGAGACTTTTTATTGGCAGGGATCACACAAGCCATTCTGTATGGGCTCTTTCACCAGACCTGATAGTGGCTGCCTGTTTGCAGCTAGAGTCTCAGGGAAGAATAGGCATTGTGTCCTATGAGATATTTTTCCTTAAAAATGTAAGATATTCTTGCCTGAGTCAAGCTCTCAATAATGCTAGTAAAATTACACCATTGCAATTATGATATCACAGAGGTAGGCAATTATTTTCTCCCCAAAATTTTAGGTTGTGTTTCAGAGAAGAAGAAAAAATGTTTAGAAAGACTTTAATGGCACTTTTGCTTATACAGAATTTAAAAGAAAAAGAATTTTAGAAAAATATTTACTGTACTTAGTACAGCTCCAAGAAGTTATCTCTCTTTTTCTAAAAAGCACATTTTACTTTTCTCCAAAAACAATGTCCTTACAAAGTTTTTGTTTATTTTTATTTTTTTCAAGAAAATGAAAAAGAAAAAAAAAAAAAAAGACCCTGAAAATAGATCCAATTTACCAGGCATCAGTGAAATATATTCAGGTGCCTTAACTTCAGATCTGGAAGTTTGACAAAAGCTGATTCTTTGTAAGTTGCTCCCTGAAGTAGATTTCTTGATTTTAGTCACAGCTTTCCCCAGGATTTAAAGATAATAGAATAAAATAGACTCATTCCCCACACTTGAAACCAGACCTGAAATATTCTGACTCTTAAATTTTATCATCTACTCCTTGATTACTTTGGGTTTTATAAAGAGAGTGAAATGAAATGAATAAGGAAAGTGAAGAGCCTAATGGTTCATCCATACAATGATATATGATATATATTTTTTATGTGTATAAAAAATGTGACTTCTTATTTTCTTATTTCTAGTTCAAGCTATCACTTAACCATGTGCTGGGATCTTTATCCCAATTGGTTTAGACTCGTAATCACAATCATTTCAGGGCTCTGGGTCTTCTCTTAAAAGTTATATTCCTGGTCTTATGAGACATATGAAGTACTGAGGTATAAATACTGGTATTAGTCCTATGTCCTCATCATCTATCTATACCAGCGTCTGTGAAGATGCCTTATTCCCACTTGGCCTTCAGTCATCAGACATGTTGACTCCTAGGCATCTGCTTCATACATGATTGAAATCTACTTCAGGAGGAACTTACAAAGAATTTGCTTCCTCTAAGCATCCAGGTCTCTACAGGTCAGGATCTTTCAGCTGTTCCTATATTTTGTTACACTTCTGTTAGCCAAGTCAGAATGAAGGTTAATTTCATTGGTCTTTTTATATTTAAAAATCAGAATATTTATGTATTACCTGTAAAATTAAAACAAACATTTGAAAACAATGTTACTAATATTACTTTCTATATTTTGTCACTTGAACTCTCTAACTTAGAAATTATTATAAATGGAGCAGCATTTAGTTTCTATATTGCCCTTTTTCCTTTAGGTTAAACTTTCCAAATCATCGTACCTGATTTAATATTTTTAACATAAATACAAAAACATGACCGTTATTATGTGGAATAAACTGTAATGTACTGATATTTTCTCACCGCCCCAACCAAACTATCCTCAGAAAGTTGGAATATAAATCAATACCTTATTTTTGAATTAATTTTGAACACCTTCTATTAAGATATACAAGGCACTGGAAATACCACGGTAAAACTCCTCTTTTTTTCATGTGGTAGACAGCCTCTGGGTGTACACCAATGATTCATACCAACCAGGCTTCACAACTTTGTTTAATTGTCTTCACTTGAGTGTGAATAAGGCTTCTTAACTTGTTTCTATTGTAATAAACAGAATAAGACAAAAGTGATGGACTATCATATCTGAAAGTACGTTACAAAAATACTGTGACCTCCATTTTGGGTGTTCTCTCCCAATTTCTTCTGCATTGCTCACTCTGGAGAAGTCAGCTGCCATGTCATGAGGCAGCCCCGTGGAAAGGTCCAAGTGGTGATGGACCAATATTTGCCAACAACCATGTAAGATTGGAAGCATATGCTTGCCTGACTCCCCACTTAGTTGAGTCTTCAGGTGAGACCAATGGCTTGACTATAACCTCTTGAGAGACCTTGATGCAGAGGCACACAGCTAAACCATGCCAGCTTCTTGACACATAAAAATTACGAGATAGTAAATACTTGCTAATTCAAGTTGCGCATATGTGGGGTAAACAGTCTTTCTCCTATACCTCTGAATAACTTGCTCTCTACCTCTATAAAACCTTTAACACAAATCATAGAGCTACCATGTGGCAGGCATTGTTCTAAGCACCTTACATATGTTACTTTCTTTAATCCTTGTATCACCTATAGTTTCCTTTGACTGCCATAGTTGGGTTACTTGAAAGGACAGGGATGTATCCTTTCACTGTTTGGGAGGCTGGAAGTCTGAAACTGAGCTGTTTGGCAGGGCTGAATTCTCTTTATGACTGTTGGTGGATGTCTTCTTCACCTCTTCTGTGCTTCTAGTAGGGGCCGGCAGTCCTTGGCATTCTATGGCTTGTAGTTGTAGGATTTGCATCTCTGCTTCTGTCTTCCCGTGGTATTCTCTCCTTGTATGTCTTCACATCCATTATCTTTCCTCCACGTGTGCTTGTCTCTGTGTCCAAAATGTTTCTATTTATAAGGACCAGTCATATTGGATTAGGACCTAGATTAATGGGGTAATGTAACTTGATTATTTCTGTAAAGATGCTACTTCCAAATGAGGTCACATTTTGAGGTATAGAGTATTAGGATTTTAACATCTCTTGTTGGAGGGACACAATTTAATCTGTAACCGGTAGGTGATATTATTAGTAATTATTATTATTTTCATTTTATTTTTAAAAATATTTATTTTATTGTTTTGACAGAGAGAAAGACAAAGACAGAGAGAGAGAGAGAGAGAGAGAGAGAAGGAGGAGGGCCCAGAGCCGTCTCCACAGTCCCATATCATCAGTTTTCAAACATGGTTTCATTTCACATAGGTGGGAGGGGGCTGCACAGGGCAGGAACCAGGCCAGCAGCCTCCCTCATAGGAAGCTTGCCCCGGTGAGAACCAAACTGGGTGCACACCCAGTTCAGCATATGGGTCCACAGAGGCTGGGGCTGGGACTTGATTCTCGGGGACCGAGGCTGCAAGGCAAGTGCTTAATCTGCTGACCCATCCCGGCATCCCTTATTATTTCCATTTTAAGTGGATGGTTTAAGTTCTTACCAAAACAGCACAGATAGTAAGGATCACAGGGAAAATTCTGAATTCAGGTAAATTGACTTCAAAATCTGTGCCAGTGGCCTCTTCCTTACACCACCTATAATATTGATTGATTATTTATTTATTTATTTCTATTTTTGTCTTCTTTAAGAATTAGCTAGTTAGCAAATAATGCAGTACCTGATATGTGCTCAAGAAATAGTTGTTGAGTTTAAGCTTCAGTGAACTTTGTAAAATCATAGTTGTTTTTTGTCAGATAGAAAATGTAGAATGAAGGGTCCTTATTCAAGTTCTTATTCAAGTTGAATTTTAAAGAAATGCCTAGAGCAGAAATATTATGCCTCCTATAACGAATACACCTCCAACTGGTTATAAAGAGTGTGTTCTCTGTTCTGAAGTACTTTGGGTTAACACAGTATACATAATAAACTCTCTTTGGGGCTATTTGACAGACAAATACAAATATAAACAAGTTTCAAAGGGTCGAAACAAAGTACGTAACAGAAGGACATTTTGAAATTTGTAGTGGGTAGGTTAGTTCTTTTTCTGAGCCTCAGCGTGATAGAGGGTTCTCCTACATAAATGCTCATGCATTTTTTGACTGATGTGAGCTAAAATGAAATTTTTCAAGTTTACTTAAATGACGACCTCAGTACATAGAAGGTAAGTCAATTTGTTTTTCCCTGAAACAGCATTATCATTTCTCAATTGTAGGTGCATTAGCAAGCCCCCTTTAGAGTTCAGGTTATTAAACAATTAAATAAATGGTGCCCATCTGTGCACCAGCAATTTAAATGACTTACTGTACAGTTAATTGGTAACGCTTGATCAGCGTGTCAGTGGTTACCCACTTGGCTTAGGGGCACATGCATTTTATTTGTGCTGGGAATTGCAGAAATGAAGGTGGACGAGACAATTTCACCACGGGGGCCAAGGCAGCCAGGGATGAAGGCATTTTGTTGTCTTGGTTAATGTGAAGAATATTCCGCTTTTTGGGTTTTCTTCGTGTTTTGTAACATTTGCTTCAACCCAGGCCACAGCATTGGAAACGTGTATGACAACATCTGGTCATTTCCTCCAGGGTGTTGTCAGGCTCTCTGAGCATCCCATTTGACCCTATCTGTAAAAACACCTTGCATTTACATTATACCTTTACCCAATGAGCAAGGATGTAAAAATAATAATTATGTGAACCTGGGAAGGAATAGAAACCCTTGTGCACATTTGCAAGACTAAAAGGGATGCTTTATTAACGCTGGCCGGTGGTCTGAAATTCCATTTTCATGGCATGAATAACTTAAGGGATTTATGGACAGTAATAACATCTTGCAGCCATCTCACATCTGTTCCTATAATGATCTTTCTTCCCTTACCTGAACTCTTCTCACAGGTCCCAAATATTGTTGCTTTAGTGCACTGATGGTGTGCTAGAAGGCAGTGTATTTACCTTGCTCTACTTTAAGGATGCATAGGAAGATAACCTAAGAGCTCTTTCCAAATGATGAAAGCAACCACTGCCCTTATTAAAGACCTCATCATCCAGAGAAGGATGTTAAAAATACAATTATTTAAAAGAAAAAGAAAAGAGAAGACATGCTGTTTGAGACAATAGAAGGAAAATAAAGTGAATGGCAAAGCATGAGTTTGTTTTTAATGAAAGTAATAAATGTGTATTAAAATTAATTTTA